>RJWJ010002907.1:0-93232 GCA_004363605.1 Indri indri
TGCTAGGATTACAGGCGTGAGCCACCGCGCCCGGCCCTTGATAAGCTTTTTTAAAAAATATTTTTAAATCGCGGTAAAATATACGCAACATAAAGTTTACCATCTTGACCATTTTGAAGTGTGCAGTCCAGTGGTATTAAACACATTCACACCGTCATGCAACCATCAACACCGTCCGTCTCCAGACCTCTTTTTACCTTGCAGAACTGAAACTGTCCATTAGACACTAACTACTGCCTCTCGCCTCCCTCCAGCCAGGACCTGCTCCCAGGTGGCTGAGCAATTACAACACATTGCAGTAGGAATGGGGCTCAGGTGTCCGTTCTGCTGCCTGCCCCCCATGCTGACCCCATTCCCTTGATCAGACCCAGCTTTGGTCTCTCTGAGCAGGACAGTTGTCTTAGTCCTAAGGACCCATAAGAAACCCCCTGGCTCCCTTAATGAAATCACTCCTCAGCCCTTCACGGAGGCAGTGGCAGGACATCTCCCTGTGGGGAGGCAGCTGCTCTGGCCAGCCCCGCCCCTCCTCCAAGGCCCCGCTTCCCCTTTATGGCCTGAGCGCAGACTTTCCTTACCTGCCACTGGCCTGCTCAGCCCTCTAACAGAATTGCATTACAGATGCAAGGACTCCGGGGAGCCAGGCTGCACCGTCTGCCTTGCTGGCTGCTCCTGCAGCCACAGGCCCTAGGCCCATCCTTTTGGGGGCCCCTCCAGCCCTGCTCATGTAGAGATTCTTCACTGCCCATCTTGGAGGAATTGGGTCTTATTGTATTAAAGAAGCTGGTGTGTTTCCTCCTGGGTCCTGCCAGTTAAGCCAAGGGGATGTGCATCAGTGCTGGGGTCTAGGAGGGAAGAGGCCAAGTGAGGAAGGGGACATGGGGAGGTGCCCAGAGAGACCACAGTCAGGGCCAGGTAAGGCCCCACGTGAGTGTGGCCCAAGGCCTGCAGCCCATAGCCTTCCTGAGAGCAGGGTCCTCACCCACCAATGAGTCACATGTGTGGGGGACTTCAGTTGTGGCCCAGCCCCTTTGCCAGGCCCTGATGGCTTCCAGCTATCATGGAGAGTGTCCCCTTCTCATCAACCGTGGCCGGCTGGATTGGCCTCCTGCTCACTGCCTGCCTACTCCTTGGCAAGTGCTGATGCCACTGAGCCTGCCAGAGCCATTTCCTTGTGGGTTCCTGGGCTGGAGGAAGTGAATCTTGCAGCTGGACGATTGCTGGGGAGTCAGTGTTTCCTCTTCTGAAAGGGGGGACCCGGCACACGATGGCAGACACACTGTCACGGGTCAGCCAGGCCGGTCAGGGGCCAGTGACTAAGGAGCAGTTGACTCATCCTCCTCCCCAGCCTCACAGCAGCCGACCAACCTTGTCCCAGCCCTGCCCGGACAAAGGAGGCCACGCACTGTCTAGACAGATAAACACCCCATCTCTTACACATATACACACCTGCAGGGCAAGCCCATGACAGAAGCTGTTTCGCAGAATTTTGTTTGGGGGCTCCCCGGAGTTCTGTAGCCCAGTGTCTTTTGTTTTCTTCTTTCTCTGAAAGAACGTGACATCAGTTTTTAGAGCTGATCCCCCACTGTGGGCCACACAACCTTGATCTCTGTTGACAGCATCACCTCCGTTACCAGGGTGAAGCAGGGAGGTCACAGGGTCAGCGGGGGTCCCTTGTGGAATAACTGTGAGCCTGCCTCGCCCTGTATGGCGGACACCGCTGAGGCCCTGTGCCTGCCTTCCATGTCCATCTCCTCTTGGAACACTGCCCCAGGATCCTGGACTAGGCTGACAGACTGTTGTCATCCTTGTCCAGCCAAGGAGGAAGCCAGGGCTCAGTGGTCTGCTGTCCCTAGATCCCAGGGCTCCCACGGTTCCTGGTCAGGAGCCATCTCTGCACTTGGCTGCAGGCCTCCTGTTTCCTTGGCGACCCCACCATGGCTTCCTTCCCCTTCTCTTGGCTCTTCTCGTCCCCACCTCTTCCAACCCTCTCTCCTTCTCTGCTCAGGTCCATGGCCAACCTCTCTGTCCTGTTTGGTCAGGTGAGTGGCAGCTGGGGGGCCTGAGTTGTGGACTGTCAGGCCTGGGCCCGAGTCCCACCAGCGGCCAGTGTCATCTATGTGCTGCTGTGGGAACCGGGTTTGGGTGGGGGCAAGAGGGGCAGGAGGACCCAAGCCCAGAACCACAGCCCCCTGTGCTGCCGCCTGGTGCTTAGGAGATGCTGCAGTGGTCCCCACCCAGCACCCAGGGACTCCTGTCCCTAGGAGCCCTGCTCCCACCTCACCACAGACTTTGGATTTCCCCTGCAGGTGGTACGAGGGCTCAGTGCTGGCGCCCGGGTCTTCGAGTACATGTCCCTGAGCCCCTGCATCCCACTGTCTGGGGGCTGCTGCATCCCCAGGGAGCACCTACGAGGCTCCGTCTCGTTTCAGAACGTCTGCTTCAGGTGAGCAGCACTGAGCGGCACGGGGGTAGGCCCCTCTGGGCCGAGGGCTGGGGGAGCCAGGTGGGAAGGTCTGGCTTAATACCCCTAAACAAGCACCCCGCGGAGGTCCTTCAGGAGGGAGCAGGAAGGACAGCAGCCTGGAGCCTGCTCTGATGCCTCTCTCCTCCCAGTTACCCTTGCCGCCCTGGCTTCGACGTGCTCAGAGACTTCACCCTGACGCTGCCCCCTGGCAAGATCGTGGCCCTCGTGGGCCAGTCTGGGGGAGGTAAGGGGAGCCACCACCCTCTGCCCCCGCTCTGACTCTTCCTCTGGCATCAGCGGAAGACTCCCGGCCCTCCTGGTGGGGTCTCTCTCTACTGCCACGAGGGACCCTGTTTGCCGGGACAGTGTCCAGAAGCTCTTGCCTCCCTCACGCACAACTGCAATTCCCCAGGAAAGACCACAGTCGCTTCCCTGCTGGAGCGCTTCTACGACCCCACGGCGGGCATGGTGACACTGGACGGGCAGGACCTGCGCACCCTTGACCCCTCCTGGCTCCGGGGCCAGGTCATCGGTTTCATCAGCCAGGTGTGGGGCCACACGGGGCTGCCCTCAGCTCCCCACCCCTGTCCTCCCCTGGTCCTCTCAGCCCTCAGGTACCTTTCTTCCCTCCCCACCCTAGTCATCTGGCCACTCTCAGGAGGCCCCTGGCCTTCACATGTCCCCAGCTGTCATCTGGATCTGAGGTGTCCTTGTTTTGGGGGCACCTGCAGCTGTGCCTTTGTCTCTCAGGGCAGGAACACTTGGTTCCCCATTTAAAGCAGTCTATGTGCAGGTGGGGGTGTTAGGATCCCTGTAGCATCCAGGTCTAGAGAAGCCCACGGTGGGGTTGCTGGGACTGCAGGTGGCCACTGTCCACCCACTAAGCGAGGACTCACAGCCCAGCCTGGACCATTGAGCCTTCGGGCACTTTCCCTCTGCTTAAAGTGCGCTGCCCAGCGATGGTGCACTCGTCCCCCCGCGGGCCCGGTGGGGGTGGGGTAGCTGCCTGCAAGCAGCGCAAAGCCCAAGTGGGAGGCCCTCCGCCCTCCTCCTCCACTCTGCTGGGCTGCTCTCCCAGCCCTTCCCCCACCCTCCCAACAAGGGATTCTGGGCCCCTTTAAGGGGCCAGTCTATGCCCTTGCTTGACCTCTGACTTTGAGCTTCTGATTCTCCAAGAGATCCTAACCTGGTCTAGGCAAGGTAGACTCTCCTGATGCACGTGGCAGCCCCTCACGGTTCTGGGGCAGAGTCAGAATATTTCTGTGGATGCCATCCCCATCCCCATGCCCCCCTGCCCCCCCCCGCAGGAGCCAGTCCTGTTTGGAACGACCATCATGGAGAACATCCGTTTTGGGAAGCTGGAAGCTTCTGATGAAGAGGTATATGCAGCTGCACGGGAAGCCAATGCCCACGAGTTCATCAGCAGCTTCCCTGAGGGCTACAACACCATCGTCGGTGAGTTCCAGGGATAAGAATCCCGCTTGGGTCTGCAGGGCCCGGTGGGAGACAGGATTCCACATGGATGGTGAAAGGTTTGGTGGGACTAGGAGAGCAGAGACAGCCAGGAAGAGAGACAGTCAGTGTGTCAGGGACGACCAGAACCATAGGCAAGGGGGACAGGGGAGTCCAGGCCCATGGGGTTCAGGCACAACATACTGAGCAGGCTGTAGAGACAGGAAGGGCTCCAGAGGAGTTAGAGAATACAACAGAGTTTGGGAGGCCAAGGCAGGAGGATCACTTGAGCCCAGGAGTTCGAGGCTGCAATGAGCTATGATGACACAACTGCAGCCCAGACGACAGAGCACGACCCTGTCTCAAAAAAAAAAGAAAAAGAATATGACAGGACCCTGGCCACATTTGGCATCTTCACAGAGCCTAACAGGGGCCATCACTTCTCAAGACTGAAGAGAAGAAATGGGGAATTAACTCCTTGTAACTGTTTGCCCTCTTCTGTCCCGTTTCCTTCCTGTCCTTTTCTTTTCTGATGTGTCTCTCCTCTTATTATAATAGGGTGATTGAGTTGAGCAGGTCCCTCTCCTGACTTCCCAGGGGAGGGCTTCGGTGGTCCTGCGGCATTGGAACGTGCAGTATCACACTGTAGCACGTTCCTAGTGCAGCTTGCAGCTTTATGTGTTTATCTCACGGGTCTTCTTTTCTCAACCTATGGGGTATGATTATTGTCCAGTATCTTGGCACTGTTGCAGACTGTTCCAGCACATCGCAGGATGCGGAACTATCTGGGCTTCTCATCTCTTCAGTCTGACGGAGCTCCAGCCTTCCGGGTTGTGGCACTGCTGTCTGTAGCCCGCCCTCTGTGTTCTGGGTTGCTGCTCCGCTGTGTTCCACACTGCTCACGCTGTACACGGTCCTGGTGTGGCACTCCCCTGTGTCTCTCTGGGGTGGCACTTTCCTTTCACCTCTCATCCTAGTACACTCTGTGGTCACCTGGGGCTTCTCAGGGCTGACCCCCAGCTGACCTGTGGTACTGCTACCTCCTTGTTCTTCTTGGCTCCCGGGCCACCACTTCTTGAATCCCACCTCCCTGGAGTCACCATACTCCAGGAGCCCGTGTTTTGGTACTGGATGTTCCCCACAACAGCAGAGACCTGGGGGGCCAGGAAAGCAGCTAGAGCAGCAGACACAGGGTGGCGAGTATGTCGTCCTGGCTCTGAGGCCCTGCCATGGTTGGGGAGGGACATTTGGCACCTCCTCTGTAGTGTACTGAGCCCTGCTGTGTTGTTTTGCATACAGTCATCTGCACAAGGATGTGGGATTGGGGGGCTGAGAGGCGTCACCCCACCCGCAGAGGGGCAGGGTGAATGTGCACAGTGCAGGGGACCCAGAGGCAGGGCAAGTGTGCGCAGTGCCAAGAGGGTCACTGAGAGGAGCCAGAAGGGAGTTCAGGAAGGACCCAGCGCCCCTTTGTGGGCCACCCCCAAGTGCATAGCTGAGGGTTGATTCAGGCCCCTGCCCTGCGCCCTCCCTCCACAGGTGAGCGGGGCACCACCCTGTCTGGGGGCCAGAAGCAGCGCCTGGCCATCGCCCGTGCTCTCATCAAGCAGCCCACGGTGCTGATCCTGGACGAGGCCACCAGTGCGCTGGATGCAGAGTCTGAGCGGGTCGTGCAGGAGGCCCTGGACCGGGCCAGCACAGGCCGCACGGTGCTGGTCATTGCCCACCGGCTCAGCACTGTCCGTGCAGCCCATCGCATTGTCGTCATGGCCAACGGACGTGTCTGGGAGGTTAGTCTGGGCCTGAGAGACAAAGTCAGTGGGTTAGGGATGGCCTCAGCCACGGACAGTGGAATGGTGGCTCAGCTGAGCTGTATGAGGGTATGGCCTGGCCTTGGGGCCATGTTCTGAAAGCAGCATCCCACAGGATTCAAGAGTTCCTGCCCCTAGACGAACCTGGCCGCTCAGGGCCTCAGTCTCTTCCTCTGTCCCCTGGGATAGTATAATGCACCATTGGCTTCCAGGACCAAAAGGAAAAGTACTCAGAAAAGTGTATGGTGCTAGGCGGGGCGGGGCCCGGGCAGGGCTGGCTGCCCAGGCGCTGAGGTGCAGAGGAGGCAGTGCTAGGCGCCCCGATCTAGGCACCCCGATCGGGGATCAGTCAAGAGCAGGCCCAGAGGCTACGTGGGGGCTCATAGCCCCCAGCCACTCATTTAAGCAAAGGCTGAGGGGCTTTTGTGGGGCATCAGGTCCTGAGTTAGAGCCTTGGGCTCTGTAAGGGGGCAGGAGGAATCCCATTCTTCCAAAATTCAGCTAAGCGGGAAGTGGCACTGACCAATGCAGCTGTGCCAGTGCCAGTTCCTTTCCCACTGGGCTTCGATTTCACAGTGTCCCCAAAAGGGACACTGGCGGAAGTGACCGTGAGCCCAATGACTGGTGAAGAAGTTCCGCCCTCCTAGGGCTCTGAAGTCCACACTGGGTTAGAGCAACCATCCGTCTCTTCGTCCTGTCCCCCAGGCTGGGACCCATGAAGAGCTCCTGAGGAAAGGCGGGCTGTACGCAGAGCTTATCCGGAGACAGGCCCTGGAGGGGCCGCCGGCAGCCCCACCTCCCAAGAAGCCTGAAGGCCCCAGGAACCACCAGCACAAGTCCTGAGAGGCATCCTCCGAGGTCTCTGCCGAGTATCAGTGCCAGGGCTGGGCTGAGCGGGGGCAGCTCATGGGGACTGAGCTGCCAGGAGGGCCAGTGTGCTGTGTGACAGCCACCACTGTCCCCTGCTCACAATAAAACCAGCGCTCAGGAGGCCAGGAGCCCTCCCACTCGCTCCCTAGTCCCGCTGGGCTGCCTCCCTCCTGCGAGTCACTGGGCTGCACGTGGGCGTGGGTGGAGGTGGGCGGAGGCGGAGTCCCCTGAGGCCCCTGCTCTGTTCTTCCTTTGCTCAGACCCCCCAGGCCCGTCTCAGAATCTGCTACCAGGCTCCTGCTCCACCCGACAGCCTCAGTTGTCCAGGCCCTCAGCTCCAGGGAACTTTACAAAATCAGGGCCTGGGTGGGCCTGGGAATCCAGACTTAGGTTCCTCCCACATCCTGACCAGGACCTCACTGCCGTGGACGGAGGACTGACCCCTACACTCCCTCCTCCCCGGTGCTCCTCAGGCCTGGGAGGAGCCTAGCCCTTGGCCCACTCTGGAACCCACACTCCCATCCTCCAAGCAACCTCCCTTCCTTCTCCCTGTTCCATGACACAGTCCTGATTTCTAGATTTCACCTCCCCACCCCATGCCCAAGAGGACAGATGCCTAACAGGGCCCAGCCCTTGGGTCAGGGTAGGAGGGGCAGGGTGTGGGGTGGCCTGGGAGAAGCTTGGGTCAGGGCAGGAGGGGCAGGGTGTGGGGTGGCCTGGGAGAAGCACCTTACCTGCCTGGCTGTCTGCTGGCCTCCCCTCTGAGTCCCCCAGAACACCCGGTCCTGAAGGAGACAGAGGAGGGACCAGGTGCACACCTAGGACTCTCAGCTGCGGGGCCATAGTACTAATAAGTCCAAAACCAGCAGGGAGCAGTTAGTGCAAAATATAATGCCACTGAGAGACCAACCTCCCAGAGTGGTCTGGGAGGCTCACCTTGAAAGGGAGGTGCAGGCAGCCCGAGTGACGTGTGCACATAGCCCCAGAGATGGGAGCAAGGCAGGGCTGGGCTCCAGTCGGCCTCCAGGGGCCTGGAAAGCATGCAAGCAGGGCCTTGGATTGAACTGGTGCCCCAGAGTCCAGAAGCAGTCAAGACCTCGTGTCCCTGTGCTGCTGCAGGTGCGTCAGCCCTCTTCACCTACTCCCAGGGCCAGTGGCCTCTTGCCTTGGTGCTGCTGTCACTTTCCACTGGGATCCTTCCCCTGTACAGCCTGTGGGACTCCACAGAGCCCTGCTCCCCAGGGCAGGGGAAGAGGAGTTTCCTGCTCTGTACCTTCAGTGCCAGCCAAGCATTTTGGATTTATCCTGTGGCAAAGAAGGGCGGGTGCCGTCTTTCAGGGTTGGTGGCAGCAGCTGAAAGAGCAGACTGTTGCTGTGGGGGGGCCAGCCTGGGACAGGCAGCAGTGGCTCAGGTGTGAGTACAGAAGCTGGTGTGTGGTTCGAAGCCTCTGTGAGCATGGTTTGGGACTAGGTGCTACTTTGGGGACAAGCCACCCCAAAGCCCCAGGGTCACACCCACCCAGTTTGATATCCTGCTTCCTGACTGATTAGAGGTTGCATAGAACTTGGTGCTGGCTTCAGGTTGCTTCACCACCAAACCCATCCCTAGCGCAGCCCAGCTCAGGGCCTCTGCTTCCTGGAGAGTCCACGTGGCCCAGGTTATTTGCCCAGCCCATCCCCTGTGGGGCCTCACTGTTCAGCTACTGGCCTTGGATGCCCAAGATGCCTTCTGACACCAGACTCTGGGTGTTTGCTTACATCTTCAGGGTGTCTTCTCGGAGTCCAGCCCTCCTCCTCCCTCCACCCACTAGGGAAGCAGTGACACCCCACGGCCTGCTGAGCTTGAAGAGCTGAGCTGTCTGCACTCATTCCCTGTGTGACTTCACAGCCGTGGCCCCTCCAGCTACTCGGTAGAGATCAGATGCCTGGCTGTGCTTGATCTAGAGAGCCTGTTTTAAGTGTTTAAATGGATAATTTATAAAATATTTTGAAATCCCAATGCTGTAGCCTTGGAAAGTTGTCACATCTCTACTATAAACCATGTTATTCACTCACCCCTTCCAAATTATTTATTAACTAAGCACTTACCTGTGCCACTGAGCCTACAGTGGGGAATGAGGGTGGTCCCTTCCCCCTTGAAGCTTGTGGTCCCTTCAGGAGGGCAGGCAATTATAGCTTGGTGTGTTCACATGTGGTTGGTTGGTGGAACTGTGTTTCTGGAACTCATAGCCAAAAGCCCACCAAAATGAACTTGGTGGCCTCAAATGCTTTTTGGAGGAAGATGGAGTAGAAATAAATTTTGGTAAATAAGTAATGGAGACGAGCCTGCTTTCTCTCAGACCTAGAGGAAAGTGTTGCCCAGTTCCCAGATACATGGGGCTGATGAACATTTGACCAAACGCAAAGCTTGACACTGACAAGGACCAGGCCCTGGCTCTCCTCCCTGTGGTGCTCCTGGGCTGGCCCCTGTGGCCCTGAGCCGGGCAGCAGCTCATCTCCAGGGCCATGGATCAGCAGGATGCCCTAGTCCCACCTCAGGCCTGCTGACACTGACCTTGTGAACAGCAACCCTGTTTTCTGGAGGTCTCTGCCCCAGGCACTGGGCGTCCTCCCCAGCCCTAGCCCCGACCCCTCATCTCCGGATCATCAGAAGAGTCTTCGGGCAAATGACGCACTGTGCTGGCCCTGCCCTCTCGAGGCCAGCTTTCAGCCCATGCTGGTTCAAGGGCACAGTGACTCCTCCTTCAGAAAAGCCCTGTGCAAACAGGTACACTCCCATGTTGCTGGTGGGAGTGCAAAATGGCATGACTCCTGTAGGAGGAATTTGATGTCATCTACCACATTAGCAACACAGTGGCTCATTAACGTAGCACTTCTGTTTCTGGAGGCTCATATCTCCGCAGTGGCATTGACAGCAACATTGTAACAGAGAGGTGGGAACCCCCATGCTCATCAATAGGGGAGCCATTAAATAAACTGTGCTGCGTCTGTATAACCGGGTGGCAGGCAGCTGCTTAAGAGAATGAGAGCGTTTTCCAGGCCTGCATATCACGTTGTGAGATGTGAAATCCTAGGATGCCTGTGATGTACCTGGGAGGATGGCAGGTGTGGCACCCATGTTACCGTGGCAGGGTAGCCCATGCTCATCATGGTAGAGGCAGTCTCCCCAATAGGTGGGCCTGAGTGTGAGGAGGTGAGGTCTCTTTAGGGAGAGAGGGACACTCAAGAAACAGCCAGGCCCTGGATGTGGGACCTGAAGAGGCCCCTGGCCATCCAGTGTAGGCTGGGACACTGAGGGCAGAAAGAAGAGGTCTAGCGATGCCAAAGTTCCAACCACTTTTCAGCTTGGTAAAGAGCCAGCACTACTCTGTGAAAGAAAAAATGTCCCTGGGTGAGGTCAGTGGGAAGACAGGGGAGGCAGAAGGATGGAGCCAGGCCAAGGGTCAGCGACTGACCTTCGGGCCTGACATACAGGGACTGCAACTTGAACCTAGAAGGCCCCAAAGGCACCCCCAGGCCCAACTTATCTCAGGGCTCCCCTCAAGCCCTAGCCAGGATCATTGGTTTCCTTCTGGCGCCTCTAGTCTCCAACAGCCACCACCCCCCACACACTGCACTAATGGCTTAGCCTGGGGCCCCAGGGACCTCCCCCGCCCCCCAGGCTGCTCAGCCAGCCCCTTGCCCCCCTCGCTGCTGAAACCCAATCCTCTGCGGCAGCTCAGCTCAGCAAACTGCCCCAGCGCCACTCGCCTCTCAGAAGCCCCTGCCTGCCACGGCTGGCTGCGCCCCACCTGGCCTTGGCTGTGGAGCCCCCGGCCCTGCCCAGTGCCTGGCCCAGCGGAGCCACCGCCTGTTCCTGGGGAAGGCCGAACTGCACCACCCAGGTCTCCTCCTCCAAGCCCACCAGGCCAGCGCCTCCCTCCTCTCACCCTTGACTCCTCTCCCACCCACTCCTCTCCTTTCCTCCCCCTGCCTCACCTGCAGTGGCCCCTGCCTGGACACGAGAATCCTGTCTCAACCCTCCCAACCCTCCTACCGACCCTCTCTCACTCCTTCCAAGCCCCTGTAGCTGGTCACCAGCCCCCAGCCCTCGCAGTTGCTCAGCACTCTCTGGGCTCTGGCCATGAAGCCCCCAGGGCCAGAGGAGGCCCGGCAGCGGGCCTCGGACATCCGTGTATTCGCCAGCAGCTGCACGCTGCACGGGCTGGGCCACGTCTTCGGGCCAGGCAGACTGACCGTGCGCCGGGGGCTGTGGGCCGTGGCCGTGCTCCTGTCGGTGGCCACCTTCCTCTACCAGGTGGCTGAGAGGGTGAGCTACTACCAGGAGTTTCACCACCAGACGGCCCTGGAAGAGCGAGAAAGCCACCGGCTCACCTTCCCGGCAGTCACCCTGTGCAACATCAACCCTCTGCGCCGCTCGCGCCTCACGCCCAATGACCTGCACTGGGCTGGGCCCGCGCTGCTGGGCCTGGACCCCACTGAGCACACGGCCTTCCTGCGTGCCCTGGGCCAGCCCCCCGCACCGCCCGGCTTCATGCCCAGTCCCACCTTCGACGTGGCACAGCTCTACACCCGGGCTGGGCACACCCTGGACGACATGATGCTGGACTGCAGCTACCGCGGCCAACCGTGTGGACCCGAGAACTTCACTGCGGTGAGCTGGCTGCCCTACCTGTCCTGCCCAGGGTCCCAGAGGGCAGCCAGTCCCTGCCCAGCACCCGGAATCCCTGGCCTTGCCAGCCAGGCTCCCCCAAAGACGGGAACCTTAACACCCTCTGCCCGGGGATCCCTTCCTTTGCACGCACAGGCTACGTTCTGTCCAGCCAGGGAAGCAGTCCTCCTTGGGAGGGACATGCCTCAGGCTGGCTCCAGGCCCATGGTCTGGTCTGTGGAGACCCTGCTCCTGAGGGTGGGAGACAGTCTCCCTAGTGGGGCTATTCTGGGGCAGCAGACCCCTCTCTCTGCCAGTGGGAGGGGACTTGCTTTGCCTCTGCCTTTCAACATTCCAGAGGGCACCTGGGACCCATCTCCTCTTATCCCAGTCCCCAGAGAAACACTTGCCCTGTGGGCTGTGCCCTGGGCTTTGGTGAGGGGTGGGGGGTTGGAGAGGTGGAGTGATGGGTTCCCCAAAGGGTCCAACTACATGTGCTCCAACGGGGGGTGGGGCTGGGGGCATTGAGATGCGGGCTGCAGTGTTCAGAGAAGAGACCCAAACAGAGCATGAGAAGGGGAGAGTTCCCAAGGCCCACATGCTTGCCTCTCCTGGGGGAGAGGGCTGTCATCCTGTCTGCACGTCCCTAGATCTTCACCCGGATGGGACAGTGCTACACCTTTAACTCTGGCGCCGACGGGGCAGAGCTGCTCACCACCACCAAGGGTGGCACCGGCAATGGGCTGGAGATCATGCTGGACGTGCAGCAGGAGGAGTATCTGCCCATGTGGAAGGACATGGGTATGAGCACACATGTGAGGCAGGGGGGTCTGCCTGTGGCTAGGGACATGCGCGTGGAGCACACGTCAAAGCTGGGGGACACGGATGGAGTGCAAAAGGCTAGGGGCAGGAGAGGGGGGAGGAGGCCAGGATGGGCCCAGAAGCATGTCCTTTCCTGTGAAGAGAGGCAGGGTTGGCTCATCCCAGTCCTGGGGGGAGGGGGCTTCAGGGGAGGTCTTGCCTGGTTGGGACAGGAGACCTGACAGAGGGGCCTCAGGCTTCAAAGGCCCCTGTCCTGCAGAGGAGACCCTGTTTGAGGTGGGGATCCGAGTGCAGATCCACAGCCAGGAGGAGCCGCCCCTCGTCGACCAGCTGGGCTTTGGGGTGGCTCCCGGCTACCAGACTTTCGTGGCCTGCCAGCAGCAGCAAGTATCCTCACCTGTGCCTCAAACCGCAGCCCCCAAGGTGCCCGCGACACCGCAGACCCCAAACCCTCAGTGTCTCAGACCTGTCCGGGCCTCCACCCCAGGACCTCCCTCTCCCAGAGCCTCCTTGACCCATCCCTCCACAGCTGAGCTTCCTGCCACCGCCCTGGGGTGACTGCAGTTCCGTTTCTCTGGATCCTGACTTTGAGCCTGAGCCCTCTGACCCCCCGGATCCGCGGAGCACCAGCAGCAGCCCTCCCTATAGCCTAATGGGGTGTCGCCTGGTCTGCGAGACCCGCTACGTGGCTCGGAAGTGCGGCTGTCGAATGATGCACATGCCTGGTAAGGGGCTGGCGGGAGGGGGTGTCCTGGGGGAAGCCGGAGGCGCTGGGCCGCCCCTGACGCCGTCTCCTCCCCTCCCCGCCCCAGGCGGCGCACCAGTGTGCAGCCCCCAGCAGCACAAGGACTGCGCCAGCGCGGCCCTGGGTAAGGGGCGAGCCTCGCCCGCCTCCCCGTCCCTACCACGCTCTGCCTTTGACCCCGAGCCCCGGGCGGGCGGCGCTGACCCACTCTGTGCCCGCAGACGCCATGCAGCGGAAGGACGCGTGCGCCTGCCCCAACCCCTGCGCCAGCACGCGCTACGCTAAGGAGCTCTCCATGGTGCGGATCCCGAGCCGCGCCGCCGCCCGCTACCTGGCCCGGAAATTCAACCGCAGCGAGGCTTACATCGCGTGAGCCGGGCCGGGCCGGGCCGGGGCGGGCGGCCCCGGAGCAGGCTGACAGGCTCCGTCCGGGGGACGGGGTGGGCGGGCTAGCGCGCACAGCCGGGGCGTGACACCGTCCCCCGCCACCCCGTGGCATGGGCGCTGCGCCTGCGCGCCAGCTGCTTAACCTCTCCTCCGGGGTTGCACACGAAGGGACCAGAGTTCCCACACTGGCTTCTTGCCAGTCGCTGGCACCAGGGGGTGTCCAGCGAACATTCGAGGCCTTTTTTTTTCTCCAGGGAAAACGTGCTGGTCCTGGACATCTTCTTTGAGGCCCTCAACTACGAGGCGGTGGAGCAGAAGAAGGCCTACGAAATGTCAGCGTTGCTAGGTGTGCAGAGCGCCCCTGGCTAGGGAGGTGTAGGCGAGGCCGGTGGCTGTGACTTGAAAGGTGACCCTGTCTCCACAGGCGACATTGGGGGCCAGATGGGGCTGTTCATTGGGGCCAGCCTGCTCACCATCCTTGAGATCCTAGACTACCTCTGTGAGGTGGGCC
The DNA here is from genome assembly GCA_004363605.1 of Indri indri. Lineage (NCBI taxonomy): Eukaryota > Metazoa > Chordata > Mammalia > Primates > Indriidae > Indri > Indri indri. Next base: position 13,714 of record RJWJ010002907.1, read on the forward strand.
AGGGCCCCCGCTGGGAGAGGGGAGGAGTCCACCACCACAGGACGCAGGGGGAAGGTGTGCACTGGCCGTTTCCCTGCTGCTTGCCTCCAGGTGTTCCAAGACCGGGTCCTGGGGTATTTCTGGAATCGAAGGCACTCCCAAAGGCACTCCAGCACCAACCTGGTAACAGCCCCCTCGCACCCCCCTTTAGTGGGGTGGTAGGCCCCTCCCCAAACCCTAGAACATCCTACCTTCACGAGGAAAAACAGAGTGGCAGGGAGGGGTGTGCAGTGACCTTGGCTGGTCCCTGGGAGGAGGACTCCTCTCCACTTATGACCCTCTGCCTCCTCCCACAGCTTCAGGAAACGCTGGGTGGCCATCAAACTCAAGTTCCCCACCTCAGCCTGGGCCCCAGGTAATGCCACATGGCCCCCTGCAGCCAAGGGAGATGGGGCAGGTCCGGTCCAGGGGCGAACTTCAGGTCCAGGAGGACAGGGGCAAGAGCAGGGCAGCCGGTGTGAAGGCCTCTGGCCCCAGCGCTGTGGTCTGTCTCACAGGCCTCCCGCCCCTCCCTGTGCTGTCACCAAGACTCTCTCTGCCTCCCACCGCACTTGCTACCTTGTCACTCGTCTCTAGACCTGCTGTGTTCTTGGGGCCACACCTTGGCATCCTGGACATGCGCCGCCTGCAGAGCTTTGCCATCTTCACCCCAATAAAGTCCTAATGTATCAGCCTCAGGTGTTCCTCTTATGGGGGAGAGACTAGCCAGGCCCAGGTTAGCCCTACTCAGGCACAGAAGTCCTCTGCCAGCCATCGTGCCCCTGGGTATGGCTTCTGAAACGGGGAGCTGAGCCCCAGTTAACCCCACGAACCCCTGGGAGAGAATGGGAGTACAAGGACATCAGTCACGGGCACTTCGGTGTGAACGAGTCTATCAGGCTGACATCTCAGAGAGAAGGGAGGACAGGCACTGCCCACGCCCAGAGCTCAGGGGTGAGGACAGAGGAGCCAGCCAGTAGATAGTGCCCACGCAGTAAGGGCAGGGCTGGGAGCGGGGGAGGAGGCAGGGAGAGGATGGGGGGTCATTCCACTCCCAAGAATACAGCTGTTGTCCTGCCATGGGAGACCATGACTCCTTTTCTCACACTTGGGACCAAGTGTGGCACACAGCCCATCTCCATGGAACAGTTCCTGCTTCCCCAGCCTCCCCACGAGAGCCGAAGGCCCCCGCCTAAGACCATGGGGGTGGGGTGAGCCCTCCCTCTCCCCTCCTGCCAGTAAGGACACACCAGGCCCCAGCCATAGGCTCAATTTCTTTCTTTCTCTGCACCCCAAACATTGGAAAACTGACAAACGCAGGGGCGGGGGGGGGGGGGTCCTACTGGAACCACACCTTTGGATCTCTGTTTCCCAGCCTGCAGGCCTGAGTATGGGGGCATGAGGAGGAAAGTGACAGGAGGGTCCACGTGGGATATGGAGTACCACAAGGGGAAGCCCAACCTTGCTCTCAGGCGCTGGCCGCCACCCTCCCACGTGCAGGGAGGAAGGGGTGTGCATGAACGTAGGCGTGCAGGGATAGGCTGCTCTGGCCCCAGCGGTGAGGGGTGGGTCATGGCCTCCAGCTTCCAGCCTTAGGACCCTTAGAGTGGGAGGCCAAGCAGTGGACAGTGAGTCAATCTGAGCTGGAGGCAGGGCTGCAGAGCAGAGATCCCCAGCCCACACCCCTGCAGAGCCACTGGACACCACATCAGCCAGACTGTGGGAAAGGAGCCAATTTATGAAATTAAATAAAGTCCACGGAGGGAGTGACGAACACGGGCTTGGGCACCTCCACCGTGGCCAGGCCCAGCACAGCTGGAGCTCAGCATGTGAGCTGCATCCCCACTGGCCCCACCCCTCCCGGGAGGGGGCTTAAACTGGCCAGGCCCCAGCCTGGCGGCCAGCAGACCTGGCGCCTAGGGGGGACAGAAATCAGAGAAGTAGGGGTGCTGCAGGGCCTCTTCTGCTGAGATGCGCTGCACAGGGTTACACTTCAGAAGGTTCTGGAGACAGGGAGGAAAGGTGGTGGCCAGTTCAGGACAGGTCAGCTGCCCAGAGCCCCACCCTCCTCTAGTCCCTCTGGACAAGTATCTGGACCCCAGTCTCTAACCCTGGTCACCTACCTGCAACAGGTCCCTCCCTGTGGCATTGAGCTTGGGCACGACATTCACCAGGGATGTTGTAGCTGGGTACATTGGGTAGGGCTGTGGGGGGCAGAGAGAGGCAGACCAGGGGTGTCGGGGTGTGCAGGCTGCTAGGAACATGAAAGAGATCCCAATGAACCATGACCCCCACCCCGTCATACCTTATAGTCAGGCAGCTTGGTCATGGAGGGCCACTGCTCCTCAGTCGGCGTCCCCAGCAGTGTGTCCACGGGGTCAAGGATCACTCGTAGAGAGGGCCTCATCTGTGTCTTCTGTACCGTCCCCTCCTGGGGGCACTCCTTACCCCACCACAGCCTCCTCTCACCCTCTTCCTCCTCGCTGGCCGTGACAGAGGCAGGCCCCCACTTGGCCCCACCGGCTTCCCTCTCCTAGCCCACGTCCTGACGTCTGGTCCTCATGGACCAGTCCCTCTTGCTACTCCCACAAAGCTGCCCTGCACCCTCTGGCTCCCGCACCCCAAGGATCCATGGCTTATCTGGAGGGGCGCCCTCTCGGCTTCTGCCCCCAGTGCCCTGCTTGCCTACAGTCCGGGTGTCCAGCCCCCTGCTCTCCCCGCTCGCCCTCAGGAGGAGCCCTGAGACCCCACCGTCCCGGCCCAGGCCTCACTCCCCTTCCAGAGGGCTCAAGGCAGAGGGAAGTAGAAGGATATCGGAAGATCCTCTTCAACTGGTCATCGACGTCATTGCCAGGGAAAAGAGGCCGCCCAGCGTTGGCCAGCTCTGGAGGAAGGTGGGGGTAAGACACCTCACACCAAGGGACCCCACACCTTCCATCCCCGGCCCCCAGAGGGCCCCTCCAGACCCTGTTTGTCAACCCAAATGGGAGGCAGAGAGCCCCTGCGGAGCCCCAGCGTGTCACCTGCAAAGATGCAGCCAGCTGACCACATGTCGATGGACGTGGAGTACAGCTTGGCCCCAAAGAGGACGTCCGGGGGGCGGTACCACAGTGTGACCACCTGGAGGAGACCCAGCCCAGAAGGGACCTCCCACTTAGACACTTAGAGGTCTGGGGAGGAGGTTCAAGGTGGAACAGAGAGGAGAGGAAAATAATGCTTTGGGTCCTGGGGTAGGAGCTGAGGGACTCCCTCCCTCGAACTGCAGCCCAGTCCCCAGTCACCTCAGCTGAGTAACAGCGAACGGGGATCCCGAAGGCTCGAGCGAGGCCGAAGTCAGCCAACTTCAGCTCCCCGTTCTGAGGGGGATGGAAGAGGACAAGGAGAAGGGCCCTTAGCAGGCCTGGGGCAGGCTCAGGCTCCCTCCTGCCCGGCCTGTCCCCTCAGCGCTCCCCAGCCCCTGGCTCCAGCCTCCCCCATCTCCCACCTTCTTCCCTACAAGTACCCTGTTTATTAGTAGGTTCTGGGGCTTCAGGTCCCTGTGCAGCACGTTGCGGCTGTGACAGAATCCCAGGCCTTTTAGCAGCTGGAAGAGGAATGACTGGGGGTGGGGGGGCAGGGAGGAAGGAGTCAGACACCCCGGTCTTGCAGCTGTGCCCAATGGTGGGTCATCTCCTTCACCCTCTGCCTCACTCCGCCCACCATCCACTTTCAGCACCCAGCTCGGTACAACACCATTCACTCACTGTCCAGGACCTGCTTGTACTGTGCCCAGCATTTGAGGGACAATGGCGAACAAGCTGGCCCTGTTCCCCCCTTTTCTGGACCTTACAGCCTAATGGGCCTCCCTGCCTTCCCAGCCCGTGCTGATCTTCCCTGACTATCTTCCCTGCCTGGCTGCATCTGAAACGTGCCACATCCACCAACATAAACAGTGTGCTACGGTACTGCTCAGGACCCTGTTCCCCTGGATCAAGGCACTTGGTCTTGGGCCTGGGACAGTGCCTGATACACAATGAAGCATTTAGTAGCTATCTGCTGAATGAATGACTGTATGTCTTTGAGCCTCATTTTTCTCATCTCTCAAGTGTAAATAATATCACTGATGTCAGAGTGTTGCTCTCACCCCAAAGTGTCCCTCTTCAGGATCCAAACTTTTTTTTTTTTTTTTTTTTTTTTTTGAGACAGAGTCTCACTCTGCTGTCCTGGCTAGAGTGCCATGGCGTCAGCCTAGCTCACAGCAACCTCAAACTCCTGCTCAAGTGATCCTCCTGCCTCAGACTCTGGAATAGCTGAGACTACAGGTGTGAGCCATCACGCTTGGCTAATTTTCTATTTTTAGTAGAGACGGGGGTCTCGCTCTTGCTCAGGCTGGTCTCGAACTCCTGACCTCAAGCAATCCTCCCCACTTCGGCCTCCCGGAGTGCTAGGATTACAAGTGTGAGCCACCACACCCGGCCTCAGGGTCCAAACTCGGTGCTCAAATAGTGCTTGCACTGAATACAGACTCCAACCCTAGTTTTGAGGAGTCCCACAGACACCACTCTTCTCACCTTCACAATCTCAGGATCGAGATCACCATTGCAGCTGTCAAAATACTTCTTCAGGTCCTAAAAACGGATGGGGTGGGAAAATGGGACAGAGTTTAACCTCAGTCTGGGCCCCTACACCCTCCCAAGACTACTACCCCTCAAGCTCCCCTTTCACCTGGTCACAGAATTCAAAAACCAAAGTCAGCTTCTTGTCACTATGCAGGACGTCATGAAGCCTAGGGGAAAGGAAGGGCTCAGCCAGGCAAGTGCACAAGTTTGCACCTAACATCCCAATATCAGCCTGGCCCCCGCTGAAGCCCCCACCTCCTCCAACCCAGACCAGGATGGCCCTGGCCTGCCGCTACACACCTGACAATGTTCTTGTGCTTCAGCTCCTTGAGCAGGCAGATCTCCCGGAGGGCAGAACTTGGCACTCCCTGCACGTGTGAGGGAGCCGGGCAGGCAACAGTCAGACCCCAGCCAACCCAGCCCTCAACCCCCTCCCTGGCCCCGTCCCCAGGCCTACCTCATCATCGTCATCCAGCCTCACCCGTTTCAGAGCCACGATCTCATGAGTCTCCCGGTTTTTGGCCTTGAACACTGTTCCATAGGTGCCTGGGGGAGGAGGTCGGGGCGAGGGAAAGGATGGGGCACCTTCCCCACTCCAGGAAATCCCTCCCGGGAGGGAGGCAACAACTAAGCATGCAAGGGAAGGGATTCACGGTGAAGGCCAGGTGTGGAAGAGCTTTGTGAGTGAGGATGTGGCAAGTGGGCAGGGGCGAGAAGGTGCCTGCCAAGGCTTCAGGGTCTGGGCAGGAGGGGAGTCTGAGCTGCCAGGGTGAGGATGTCAGTAATAAAGGCGATGCTCTGAGAATCTGGGAATGGTGAGGACGGGTCTGGAAGAGGACTGAGGGCCTGCAGAAATGTTGAGGTTGGAGGTCTGCAGCTAGCACTGAGGCTGGGGTTCGGGGTGAGGCTGGGGTGGGAAATGCAGGAAGTGCCGCGCTGGGAGGTTGGGTCTACAGGGAGCGCAAAGGGTGGGAGTGGGAGTCTGCGGGAAATGCTAACATGGGGGGCACTGCTGTCTGCACGAAGCGCTGAGCCCAGGGGCTAGGACTTCGGCCAGTGCTGAGGTCTGAGCCTGCAGGTATTGCTGATGGTAGGGGAGCCAGGGCTGCAAGGAATGCCGAAGGGTCTGCAGAAGATCTTGCAGGAACACCTCCCGGTTCCATTACCTTCTCCAATCTTCTCCAGTTTCTCGTATTTCTGCATCGCGGCAGCCACGGGGACCCCTGCGGGCCCTCGGTTCTAAGACTTCGGCCCCGGCGTTGCAGAGGAGGCGGCACCCCTGCCTCCATCCCGGCCCGCCCCCTACCTGCGCAGTCGCTTCTGGGGCTTGTAGTCCTAGGACGACCAGGTCTCCCAGTACCGCCCGGGACCGCGGCCGAGAAGACTACAACCCCCAGCAGGCCGCGCCGAGGCTCTCTGCGGCGCTCGACTCCGGGCTCCGGGTCCACCGCGGAGGCAAATCCTGAACTTCAAGTCCCAGGAAGCATCGCGGATCCGCTTTCCGGGCGACTGCGCCTGGGCGCCGTGGTTCCCAGTGTGCCCCGCTCTTGTTACTCCTTTTCCGTGCTCGCAGTCCTCTTGGAAGGGCCGCTCCGGGACTACGCGTTCCAGAATGCAGCGGGTGGGGGTGGGGCGCTCTCAGTTTGGGGTTTGGCGGCCTAGATCCCGGGCCCCAGTGGCCCGGCTCTGACCCGGTTGGTGGTATCCAGTTCCCAACGACCTCCTGACGCTTTCAGCACTGGTTTCTACCTTTCGCCAGACCACGGTTATTCCGGGATTGATTGGGGAATGGCTCTGAGCCGTGTCTTGCTGCTGACCTCACAGGGCCAGCTGACCACAGGCTAAAGAGAGGCAGATGTGCCCATTTGAGGCTGATTCGAGCGGGGAAAACACGCCAAAGACCCCTCTCTCTGCTGGGCGCCGTTTGTCGTCTCGGAGCCCACGCGACTCCAGCCGCTCCACTCTGACCCGCCGAGGCGACAGGCTGGAGCCCTGGGGGGTGTCCCGGGATCCCCGTCTCCAGAGCTGGGCCACTGGAGTCAGCCAGGGTGTGGCCGACGAGGGCTGGCAGGCTGGTCACCCACCTCAACAGACAAGACCACAAACAGATACTACACTTTGAGCAGCCTTTACCTCATTCCTTAAAGGAGTTGATTATAGATTTTCCTGCGCTGCTCTCTAATTGTCCCATGATTGCATTCTTGAGGGCTGTGTACTGGGCAAAAAGGACTCCAAACAGCACTCCTCCGCGCCGGAACCAGAGTTGGTGCTAAACGTTTGTTAATTAACTCATTTATATCTGAATGCTTTTGCATACACGATGCTATGCTGTACCCACTTGGCAAACTAAAGAAAAGAAGCGAAAAGTGTATAATTTATCTGGAACAATAATTTAGTTGGGAAAACACACACAAAGGTCTTTACGTGGGTGACGGTCACGCATAGGGCTCGAGTCGGTGTGGAGGTAACAGAGACGACGAGGGAGGCCGTCTCGGGGAATCTCTGTCCCTCTCGGAAGTGGGGGGTGCCTAACAAGTTGCCCCCTAGGTCAGCTCAGGATAATGGGCAGCCAAGCTCCAGTCGCTATCACCCCTCCCGCTCGCTCGCCACCCGTCCCCCAGGCAAAGACAGGGGCTTTTTTGGAGGCACTGGCGAGTATTTGGGCGAGGTGGGGGGCACAAGAAAATCTTGACCCCGATTTATTTCTATTTCTGCTTCTTCCGCTCCACATTTCCTGGCCATCCTTGTGCCTGCGTTTCCCTGCCTGCGATCCTCCGCGTGAGGCAGGTTCCTTTCCGCCCAGAGGTGCCGTAATGGAGCCAAGAGACGGCGTCCCCGGGGCGCCTGAGCCCCGAGTGGGGAAGCCCGTGGTGGCGGCCTGGCGAGACGGTGACGAGGGGCAGCGGGGCAGCCTCCCGGTGCCGGGCAGTGCCTGGAAGCGCGCCCCCGCCTCGGCCCCGGCTCCCCGCCTCCCCACCCGCGGCAGCGGGGCCGCGCACGGTGCGCTGGGGGGCGCGCACGTAGGGGGCTGGCCTGCCCACGGCGCGGGGGAAAGTTGAGTTCGGAGAAGTTGGGAGCTGCAGGGGCGCGCCCCAGAGTGGGCACGGGGGAGTAGTCGGGAGCGCGCGAGGGCGCCGGAGGACGGGGAGAGACGCCGAGACCCCCGGGCGCGAAGTCCGGAGCAAGCGGGTAAGCGGAGAGGTGGTGGCGGGGGAGGGCCAGGGCCGCGGAGGGAGGAAGGGAGGGGGAGGAGAGGGGGGAACTCGGGACTCGTGCGGAGGGAGTGGAAGTGGAGGAAAGGGCGGAGACTGGGGGGCGGGGAATCGAGGTTTGGGGAGAAGGATGGGGAGGCGAACGGAGGCTGGTCGGAAGCGGGCATTCCGGGGTTCGCATCTTAAGAGTTCCCGAAAGCCAGGGTGCCGCGCCCCCTGCCACCAGGAGAGGGTAGTCTCGGGGAGGCGCCGCCGGCCCTCGCATTCCAGGCAGGCTCGAGGCGACTCCCCTCCCCTGCGCCCCCCCTGCACGGCCCCTCAGTCTTGTCTGGGCGCCCAGCCTAGGGTTGCCCGGGGCCTCCGCCCCCAAACTCCGGGTTGGGAGGCGGAGCCGGGGAAGGCGGGTGGTGGGTCAGGTCGGGACGAGGGGTCAGGCAGGAGAGGGAGCAGCTGGGTGGGGATGGGAAAGACGACCCCGCAAAGTTGGATCTGACTCCTGGGGGGGCCGGTTTGTCTGGGCGGGGAGTTCTGTGCTGGGTGCTGGGAACGGCGCTGCCTACAATCCAGAGTCCACTTATCCTCCCTCCTCCAAGGAGCCTTGGAATGTACGAATTCACTTGGGGGGTGGTTAATGCCCTAGTAGGGGTCCGACGTGCTAATCCTTTGGGCAGGGGGAAAAAAGGCTAATCCTCCGGGCCGGTCGGGGCTGGTCCCCGGAATGTGCCCCCACCCGGATTATGGCACCGATGCTCTGGACAGAAGCTGCTTTGTGTTCTGGGACAGCGGGGGAGGGGGCGGAGGGGCGTGAATGAAGAGAGGAGGGGATGACAGAGGAGCACGTTGAGGGCACAGCCTGGAGGTGGGAGTGGGCACCTGCAGGTGCTCAGGACAGGCTCTCTCCACACCCTTCCCAGACTGGTCCCCCTGCTCCCACGGGATTGCCCTGGAGGAGGGCCTGCTCGGGAGGGTGAAGAGAGTGGTCAGCTGAGTCGAAGTGCTTGCCAGGAATGTGTCACCCAAGCTCCCCACCCTGGGCTAACCCCCCACACTTGTATGGTGTGACCCTACACTGACCTGTCTCACCCCTAAGTTGGGCAACCCGACTCACCAGCAACACACCAGGGGACCTTTGGTCTTTTTGCCTTCAAAGAACCTTGCGTGCCCCCTTGGGCTGCCCCCACTAGGAATTGGTACCCCGATTTGCACCGGTTGGGTTCCAGCCCTGCAGCTGCCCTTCTATCCCCCACCCCCAGCACACGCAGCGTCCTCCCCAGCCTTCCCTACAGTCATGGTCAGGAGGGCCAGGAGGTGGCAGCCCTGCCACTCAGATTTTCCTGTCCCCAGGCTGGGGCTAGGACCCGGACTGCCCCTCAGGGACAGAACCTCAGGGCTCCTGTGCGCACCCCCTCACAGCCGTCGCGTGCCCCTCCCCCACTATAAAGCTTTGCCTGGCCTGCGCCCACCTTCCCTTCCTCCCTCCCTCCCGCTGCGTGAGTAGAGCTGGTCTCCTGCCCTTCACCCAGGGGGCCTAATTCTCCTGCCTGGCCCTTGCACGTCTGGGGGAGGGGAGTCTCCCTGCCTGGCCCGCACTGCGGAGGGGGTCCCCTTCCCTGCCGCAGCCCCCTGGCCTGCCTTCCTGGGGTCTACCCAAGTTCTCTCGCTCCTCTCCTTCCCTGCTCACTCCGTGGGGTGTCTCATTCTCCCCACCACACCCTTCTGTCTCAGGCCCACCTCCGGCATGGCCCTTCACGCCCCTTCTCTCTCTCCTCTTTATCACACCCTCCCGGTCTCTGTTGCTCTCTCTCCAGGACTGGGCCTTGACTCCTTTCTCCCGCATTTTTTTTTTTTTTGCGGCCTCTCCCACCTTCTCTCTTCTCCTCCCTCTCTGCTCAGTCTCTTGGCCCTTTTTGGCCCCTTCTCCTCAGTCTTCTTCTCTTTCTTTGTTCTTGTCTCTTCTTCCCATAAATAACTCTCCTCTTTGCTCTTGCCACCTCTAAGGGCCACTCCAAGGCCCTTCACAGCCTGAGCAGTGCAGGGGCCCGCGTGGCAGGCAGGCTCCTTCCCTCCCCTGGCTGGGCGCCCTGCCAGCCCGCCCCTCTCAGATGGTGACTGGGCCTCTCCCCCACCCAGGTTATGCCTCCACCTCGTTGCCCTGAAAGCCGCAGCGACAGCGAAAAGGGCTAAGATTTGGCCATGAGCAGTGCCCCTCGGTGCCCCGCCTCAGGGGCAGATTCTTTCCGCACGGTGAGTGTTGCCCACCGGGTCAGCAGGCGCTGACTTTAGCCTCTGCGCCCTCCTGCCGAGGGTTCTCACCAGCCAGGGCTGTGTATGGGGGGATGTGGGGGGTGTGTGTGTAGATTGGGAGGGGCACTGCCCTGACCTTGCAGGACAGTGGGGGAGGGGTGGGTAGTGCGGTGGGAGGGGGTTGGGGGAGGGGGCCAGGGTTCAGGCGTCTTTTAGTCCTGGGGAGGGAGCTGCTGCTGTTTCCTGAAGACCCAGGTAGGTTAGCCTCAGCGGAGAGGAACTCTGAGGACCCTGGGTCTCTAACCAACTCTCCCTCTCTGACCTGCCCTTAGAATCTGAGGTCAAGTCTGTACTGGGCTGGCGTTCTGGGCACTGTGGCTGGTGCAGCCGGCCCCGCCCCTCGGCCCCACGTGCCACCCAGGCCCGCCTCTCCCTGCCCCCATGTGGCTATAGCCCCACAAGGCCCCCTCCCGAGTTTCCTAAAGAGTCTAATGATTAACCCCAGTGCCACAATCAGCTCGTTATTGGTCTCTTTGGCCCTTGGGCACGTGACTAGGAAGGGGCACGGCCGGTCCCCTCCCCCTCCTTCCCCGGTTCTGCCCTGCCAGCCATGGACTTCCTCCTGCAGCCTCAGGTGCCAGGGGTCTTTGACCCTCTCCCCTGTGACCCTCTTCCCTGTCCCTGGCTAGCTCCCTGCCCTGACCCTCCCCCTTTCCTCCCCCTGCCCAGGCTGCTTCTGGTGGGAGCCAGGCTGAGCTGAGTGTGTGGGGAGCCGGGAGACAGAGACGGGCTGGGCAGAGCCCTCCCCGCAGAGGGGAGAGCCAGCCCCCTGGCTCCGTCCTCTTGTATCCAGTGCCCCTGCCTGCTCCTGCTGCTCCTGTCCCCACCTCGCCCTCAAGACCTGCCTGCCTCCCAGCCCTAGCCCTCCTCCCCTGGCTCTTCCTTGCTCTAGCTGCTGGTACCGCTGTGGAGGGGGCTGCATACCCCGCCCTTGGAGGTCCTGATGCCCTTCAGGTCCAGAAGCTCTTGAGCAAATATTTGGTGGCGCCTTGAGCTGAGACCGTGGGGTGGGGTGGGGGGTGGACAAGGCTGCCGGGCCAGGCAGAGCGGCTTAGCTAGGCTGGGCTCTCACAGCGCTGCAGTCAGTTGGAGCTGCTGCTGGGCTCCTGCAGGATGACTCAGGTGGGGGACGTGGGGGTGGGGAGAGGGGCGGGGCCAGGGAGCAGCTTAGGGGGCCAGGACTGAATGGGGGCTCCCCTGTCCAGGTGTAGCACAAACTTTCCTGTCCTGGCAGGGCTGAGTGTGTTTGACTCAGAGCCACTCCAGGGCAGTTAGCTGGGGCGCTCCAGAAGTTACTTCTTGGGCTCAGCAGCTGTCCTCCAGCCAACAGGAGTTTCCTTACTGTGTGCCATGTGAACTGCTCAGTTCACACACACCCGCTCCAGGCTGCAGAAGTGCTGGACGCACAGCATTTCTGCTGCCACTTGCAGGGTGGGCCCTTCCACCTGCTCTGGAACTGACCGCACAGCCAGGGGCCAGATGCAGCTTGGAACCCAGGACACAGGCTCTTGGGGAAGAGATTGGGTCCCTGATGTGGGAGAGGACAGCTGCTGGGGATCACTGGGTCCCTGGCATTGGAGGGGGCATCTGCTGGGGGTCACTGGGTCCCCGGCATTGGAGGGGGGCATCTGCTGGGGGTCACTGGGTCTCTGGCACTGGGCAGGCTGGGGTTTGGGGTATGATTCCCAGTGAGCCCCTGTGGGTTTCTCTACCCCTTCTTCCTCACAGCCAGAGCCAGAGAGCTTGGGCCCTGGGACGCCTGGGTTCCCCGAGCAGGAGGAAGATGAACTTCACCGCACCCTGGGCGTGGAGCGGTTTGAGGAAATCCTACAGGAGGCCGGGTCTCGCGGAGGGGAGGAGCCAGGCCGCAGCTATGGGGAGGAAGACTTTGAGTGTGAGGGGGCAGGCAGGGGAGGGGCAGGCAGGGGCTCAGGCTTGACTGCCCAGAGAGGAAGGGGCTGGGGCCCTAGTGGGAGGAGCCAGGGTTGCAGGCTGGGATGGCTGGTGGAGGGACGCTGTGCCTGCTGGCAGCCAAGTCCCCCTGCTCCCGACAGACCACCGCCAGTCCTCCCACCACATCCATCACCCTCTGTCCACCCACCTGCCTCCGGACACCCGCCGCCGCAAGACACCCCAGGGCCCGGGACGGAAGCCTCGAAGGCGCCCTGGGACCTCCCCCACTGGGGAGACCCCCACCATTGAGGAAGGGGAGGAAGATGAGGATGAGGCCAGTGAGGCCGAGGGGGCTCGGGCCCTCCCACAGCCATCCCCTGCCTCCACACCCTCTTCGGTGCAGGTGAGTGGGTGTGGGCTCCCAGGAGAGGTCTGCAGGGCCCTGGCCCGCCTCTCTTGCCCACACAGGTCCCTGTTGCAGTTCTTTCTCCAAGAGGATGAAGGCGCTGATCGGAAGGCAGAGAAGACCAGTCCTTCTCCCCCTGCCCCGCCGCCCCAAGAGGCAGCTCCTCGGGCCACCAAAGGGGCCCAGACTGGGTAAGTGTACCTCAGTGAACAAGTGTCCCCAAGGGCACGCATCCCCTGCTGGGGCAGTGCCGTGATGCAGGGGAAAGTGTGAGGCTTGCAATCTCCAGGCAGGGGCCAGAGCCCAGGCCTGCCCTCACCAGCTGTCTGGGCAAGTGACTTAAGCTTCCTGAGCCTCACACTCCTCATCTGGAAGCCAGGCACAATAGAACCTTCTCATTGGGTGGTTGTAGGGATTAAGGGTGGTGTGAATTGAGGTTTTAAGTATGGTTTATCCTGGCATGGAACAGATGTGCCATCTGAGCTGCACCCCACCCCCTGCCTGTCCCCTTGCCTGTGGAGTCAGGGGAGCTGGCTCAGGACTGGGCTGGTGACTTCCCAGCATCTGCTGGGATCCCCAAGGTTTGAGAGGAATAGGAGACCCCCCTCCCTCATTCTTGGGGAGCTGCCAGTCCACCCTGGTTGGAAACCAAATGTTGTCACGTGAAATAGCAATGTAATGCTCTCACTGCATCCCGCAGCCTGGTTTGGGCAGAACGTCGGTACCAACGGGTGTTTGGAGGCACTAGCCAGAGAAGGCTTTCTGGAAGAAATGACTTTGAACCAGGTCTCGAGGTCTCTACTATCACAGACCTGTTGTTTTCTGGGTGTCAGGCAGCGTGAAGGGCCGTAGGAAGTGAAGGACACATTGCCCGCTCTGGGAGTGCCAGGCGCACTGGGACAGGCGTGCAGATGGGGCGGGTCTGGGAGAAAGCCTGGCAGGGGGAGAGGGTTGGATTTGTGGGTCAGGGTGTGAGCAGAGGGCACTGAGGGTGGGTAGAGGCTAGGGAAGGTCATGGGAGGGGCATGGGCCTGGAGCTCCAGGAGGCCCCTGATGTTGGGAGAGAGGGGCAGGGTGGGTGGGGGCCTGGGCCGCAGTGTCGGCAGAGAGAGGGGAGAGGGGCAGAGGCTGGAGTCCGCAGAGGCCAATGTGGAAACCCCTCCTCCTGAGCACAGGGAAGCTGTCTGCAGTCATGAAGGCCGTTCGCTGAGTACCTTATTCCTCCTGATTAAAAGTGGCCCCCGTGACACTCAGTCCTGTGGATAGAGTGTGCCTGTGTGGGGCAGAGGGGCCCAGGAAGGAATGCTAGCTGATGGGAAGCGGTGTCTTGAGCTCCTGTTACACACCAGGCCCTGCACTGGGCTTTTCTGAAATCTCACCTCTCCCGCACCTTGGGAGGCAGGCCTCAGCCCCGGCTGCCGGGGAGGAGTTGACGTTCAGAGGGGCCTTGGGTGACCGTTTGGGTCTACACGGCAGGAAAGGGGAGAGCCAGGATTTGAATTCTGGCAGTCTGCTTCCAGAATCTTCCTTTTCCCACACCTGAACCTCCCAAGGGTGGCAGCCGGGAGGGCCTGGGGTCCCCTCTATGGGTGCTGCTCTTGGAGGCAGAGGCCACTTGCCTCAGGCTTACAGCTGCACTGTTTGTCCAGAACTCTGGTGGAGGAGGTGGTAGCTGTGGCCACCGGCACGGCAGGTGGTGACGATGGCGGTGCCTCGGGACGCCCCCTGACCAAAGGCCAGCCTGGGCATCGCAGCTACAACCTGCAGGAGAGGAGACGCATCGGGAGCATGACTGGGGCTGAGCAGGCACTGCTGCCCCGTGTCCCCACAGACGAGAGCGAGGCCCAGACACTGGCCACGGCTGACCTAGACCTCATGAAGAGTGAGTGCCAGGGCCTAGGCCAAGCCCAGCGCTGGTGGGAAAGGAGTGAGAGGAAGGGGAAGCCCGACCTTGGCCCTCTACACCCATAGGTCACCGGTTTGAGGACGTTCCTGGGGTGCGGCGGCACTTGGTGCGGAAGAATGCCAAAGGGTCTGCGCAGAGTGGACGGGATGGGCGGGAGCCTGGCCCCACGCCTCGGGTCCGGCCCCGGGCCCCCCACAAGCCCCACGAGGTACCATACTCTGCTTCATGCTTTTCCTTTAACTCCCATCCATCTCCTCACAGCCCCTCCCCTACCTCTCACTCAGATCAACAATAATCTCAAGCACCAGGGTTGCCACCCGTGGTTGTGCAGGTTGTATACTGCACAAGAGTGCCATGTTCCCATCTTAGAGCTTGTTGACTTGGGCATTGTGATTATGGCTCACATCTGAGACATCGTTGGTTTGCATATCATGACCATTTTAGGAAGAGATGAATTTTTCTGGTTTGTAGAAAGGGACCTTTTGGGCTGCAGGTGGCTCTGCGTAGCACCAAGCTTTATTTTTCAAAACCCAGTCAGCTCTGTACTCATTTGATGCAGCAACCCATGAAGATGACAGCAGGTGGTGTCAGCCATAAACCAGGATGCTGTGACTTGGCCAAGGTCACTTGATTACTTAGTGACACTGCCTATCTTAGGCTGTAGGGTTCTGGTCCTGAACTGTCACTCAGGGTGGTGTTTGTCCTTTTTGTTGAGGCGTAATTAGACATGCAGTGAACTGCACTGTGTTAGCGTCCAACTCACGCCCGCGCAGCACCCACTCATGCTGCCGAGAGAGACCATCTCCCACGCGTCAGAAAGTCCTTTCGTGGCCCTGGTCAGGCAGTGTTCTTCAGAGGCGACCATTCTTCTGGCATTTGCAATTAGTTTCACCAGTTCTTGAATACATACAAATGGAATCACAAAACCCCATTGTTTTCACACGTAGTGACATTTATTTATCAAGCCCTTACTGTGAGTTATATCACTTGCTAAGTGTTTTATGTGCTTTTTCTTTTAATCCTTTTAAGAGCCCCTTGAGGTGGGTTATTATTTCCATTTTCCAGATGAAGGAAACAGTCTCAGAGTGGCGAGTCCCTCGTCCAGGGTCCCCCAGGCTGTGAGACACGCGCGGCCCACTGTGCTCTCCAGGGTCACCTGTCCCCTCCTGATGGCACTTATCTCTGGCTGATGGCGGGATCCTCGCTGGCTCTGTACCTTGCAGTGCCTTCTCCTCTCGCCCCAAGGTGTTTGTGGAGCTGAACGAGTTGCTGCTGGACAAAAACCAGGAGCCCCAGTGGCGTGAGACGGCCCGCTGGATCAAATTCGAAGAGGACGTGGAGGAGGAGACCGAGCGCTGGGGGAAGCCACACGTGGCCTCCCTGTCCTTCCGCAGCCTTCTGGAGCTCCGCCGGACCCTGGCCCATGGTACCCGGCTCCCCTCCCGCCCCCGCTGGTCCTTGCTCCAGGAACTCTCTGCTGCTGGGCCCGATCTCTGAGGCCCACATAGTCCCTAATCCTCTTGAGCCACACGGCATGTGATGTCACTGGAGCCCAGGAGGGAGCATCCTTCCTCTCGGCAATGTCACACTGTCTGCAGCTCCTTGTGTGACTGCAGGCAGGGGTGACCCCTCTGTCCGGCATCTGCATTTTCAGTAAGCAGCTTCTCTGATACTTCGAGATAACTGAAGCTGATGTGTTTGGGTGCTAAAACATTTTTAAACCTTTTTGATGGAAAGGTTGTTGAAATTCCTGGCGTGCCTTGTTGCCATCTTAGCGATTCTGGGGACTATGATGTGACCTGTAGGGCTGTGTCACCTCCCTCACTGACCATGGGTGTAGGACTTCCTAGCCCCGTGTCTGATGTTTCTGCTGTCTGCTTGCTTCTTCCTTCCTAGGGGGAAATCACTCTCATCATTGTCAAAGGCCTGTTTCTAAGCAGCTAAGGACCTAGAAACCTGCTGTTAAAATTGCTCCCAAACTAAGAGTGGATCGGCTCTGAACGAGACTTGAGTGCTTTGGGTACAGCGTAGAGCACAGGAGCTTTAGCTCTAGGCTTCGTGATCTCTGGCAGTTCAGGGGCCTTTGGTTCTGTTTGCTCTTTAGTTCTGTATTCCTCAGCGTTGACCTTGCCGGGTAAATAAACTTGTAGCTTTTGAAGGGACGTTCATTTCTATATGAAATGGTGGCCAAAGGTCTAGAAGCTGCCTGGTGAGCAGCTGTTGGGCTTGTGAAGTGACAGGGAAGTTGAGAAGCCTGGAGTGGCGGGGGCACCTTCAGATGGCTTTAGGGCTGTCACGTAAACAAGGCCACAGACCAGCTGCATCGTGTTCCAGAGGGTAGAACTAGGACCCTAGAGTGATGGTCAGTGGGAGGCAGCCTGGACCTCCCAGTGGAGGCTGGGTACCCCTGGAAGGAGTGTCTGGCAATCTCTCTGATAACTAAGGTTCGGTGGCCTCTGTTGAGCCCCTCAGCATTCCTAGGGGGAGACGGGGTGGGGAGAAGTGGGTCAGAGAGGTGATGTGACTTAGGCTAAAGTGACAGAGCCAGGAGTGGATCCGCAGTCTCGATATGTAGGCTGGCATTCCATCCCTGGAGCACACCCAGCTGGCTGTCCCCACCTGTCCCCAGCTCTCCCTCCCATTCTGTGCCCCATTGTTGGTCTTCACTGGGGGATACTAGGCACCTCTCTGCTGTCTTCGCCCCAGGGGCTGTGCTCTTGGATCTGGACCAGCAGACCCTGCCTGGGGTGGCCCACCAGGTGGTGGAGCAGATGGTCATCTCTGACCAGATCAAGGCTGAGGACAGAGCCAACGTGCTTCGGGCCCTACTGCTGAAACACAGGTTGGCCCTGTGGGGGAGGGGAGCCCATGGCATCCCACCCACCTGTCCCAGCTGTTGACCTTCCTTAATGTCACTGCCCTCTGCCCCACCAGCCACCCAAGTGATGAGAAGGACTTCTCCTTCCCCCGCAACATCTCAGCGGGCTCCCTGGGCTCCCTGCTGGGGCATCACCATGGCCAGGGGGCCGAGAGTGACCCCCACGTCACCGAGCCTCTCATTGGAGGTGTTCCTGAGACCCGGCTGGAGGTGGAGCGAGAGGTGAGGGGCAGACAGGCCCTGCCTGGGGCTGGCTGCGGGCTGGGAGGAGCCTCGTGTGAACACACACAGCAGGAGGGGCCCGGCTAGTCCAAGCTCCCTTCTCCTGTGTCCCCCCAGCGCGAGCTGCCTCCTCCAGCACCACCGGCTGGCATCACTCGCTCCAAGTCCAAGCATGAGCTGAAGCTGCTGGAGAAGATCCCTGAGAATGCCGAGGCCACGGTGGTCCTTGTGGGTACGTGGGGCGAGTCCTGGGTGGCGGGCTCTGTGGCTGGGCCTTAGGCAAGGCTGTGTGAAACCTTCTGGGCCCTGCCTTGGTGCCACCCTGGGCTGCAGCTGGAAGGCTGTTGGCCACCCTGCTCTTGCCCATGCCGGTGCACATCCCTAGGCTGCGTGGAGTTCCTCTCCCGCCCCACCATGGCCTTTGTGCGGCTGCGGGAGGCTGTGGAGCTGGACGCGGTGCTGGAGGTGCCGGTGCCTGTGCGCTTCCTCTTCCTGCTGCTGGGCCCGAGCAGTGCCAACATGGACTACCACGAGATCGGCCGCTCCATCTCCACCCTCATGTCGGATAAGGTCAGCTCCCCTCCTCGCCCGGGCCCTGCTCCCTGGAGCCCACCCTGGGCCAGCCTTGGCCCCCATGGCTCCCCCTACCCCACTCTTCCTGCTGACCTTGCCCAGCCCCATCTCCAGGCCCTCAGCCCCCCTCGTTCCCTCCCCGATCCCGGTCCTGCTTTGGCAGCAATTCCACGAGGCAGCCTACCTGGCGGACGAGCGGGACGACTTGCTGACTGCCATCAATGCCTTCCTGGACTGCAGCGTGGTGCTGCCACCCTCCGAGGTGCAGGGCGAGGAGCTGCTGCGCTCAGTTGCTCACTTCCAGCGCCAGATGCTCAAGAAGCGGGAGGAGCAGGGCCGGCTGTTGCCCACGGGGGTTGGGCTGGAGCCCAAGTCCGCCCAAGATAAGGGTACGCGCCAGCACAGGCCTGGCCGCGTGGGGCTACCTGGAGGAGGGCAGTGGGCAGGAGCGGTAGGGGCACCCTGACCGAGGCCTGGGTTGCAGCGCTCCTGCAGATGGTAGAGGCAGCAGACGTGGCAGACGACGATCCCCTTCGGCGGACAGGCCGGCCCTTCGGGGGGCTGATCCGTGACGTGCGGCGCCGCTATCCCCACTACCTGAGCGACTTCCGAGACGCGCTCGACCCACAGTGCCTGGCTGCAGTCATCTTCATCTACTTTGCCGCCCTCTCTCCTGCCATCACCTTTGGGGGGCTGCTGGGTGAGGAAAGGCTTCAGGTGGGGGTGGGAGGCATCCCAGGGCCACTGGTCACTAGCTCCTGAGCTGGTTCCTGTGCCCCCAGGAGAGAAGACGCAGGACCTGATAGGGGTGTCGGAGCTGATCATGTCCACGGCGCTCCAGGGTGTGGTCTTCTGTTTGCTGGGTGCCCAGCCGCTGCTGGTGATCGGCTTCTCGGGACCCCTGCTCGTCTTTGAGGAGGCCTTCTTCTCGGTGAGGGCTCCCTGCCCAGCTCCAGCCACCTTCTCTGTGCTGGACATCTGCCCCCAGGGCCCCCCACCCTGAGCTCTGGACCTGACTGCTGCCCTGTCCCAGTTCTGTAGCAGCAACCACCTGGAGTACCTGGTGGGCCGCGTGTGGATCGGCTTCTGGCTGGTGCTGCTGGCCCTGCTTATGGTGGCCCTGGAGGGGAGCTTCCTGGTCCGCTTCGTCTCCCGTTTCACCCAGGAGATCTTTGCCTTCCTCATCTCACTCATCTTCATCTACGAGACCTTCTACAAGCTGGTGAAGGTGGGCAGGCCCTACCAAGAGCTGAGCTGGGAGGGCTGAGGCTTCAGGGCCAGAGGGAGCTGGGGGCATGCCAGCCTGTCCCTTCATCCTTCCTTCTGAATGTGGGGCCAGGCTCATCCGGGTGTCCCCTGGGCTTGCATCCACAGCACCCAAGAGCCAGGGCTTGTTCTTCCTCCTGCTCCTGCCCCAGTCTCCCTATGGCCAGCACACACCAGGGCTTTAGATCAGTCTTAAAACTCACGTTTTGTTTTTTTTCTGGTAAACATTTTATCTTTCTTTCTTCTAGTTCGGTTTTAGAGCTCGTATATTTTTAATAACACAGGTAACACATGCTTCTGTTACAACGTCAGGTGATTCAGGAGTATAGTACAGGAAAGGCCCCAGAGGTGACAAACACAGTCGCACTCTGGGCATCAGATGTGTGAGACAGGCTCAAGACGGGCCGTCCACGGTCCTCTGTGCTCACGTCCTCCTTCAAGTCCCTGGAGCTACCTTTCAGGCCTGGCTGGTGCCACACTCCCCAGCTGCCTGCTGTAGACCAGCCCCCTCCGCCCTCTCTTAATCCCACACTGTGCTCACAACTGGTTCCCTGTGTCATTGTCTTAAAGCAACAAAATAAACTCCTTCAAGGCAGGCCGGCCTATCCCCTGCCCCACCCCATCCTACTCACTGCACCGCCAAGCCATGGAAATCTCTGCAGTCCAGCTGATAAGAGTCCTGTGTGGCCCTTTTCTCCCCAGATCTTCCAGGAGCACCCCCTGCACGGTTGCTCAGTTTCCAACAGTTCAGAGGCTGACAGCGGCGAGAACACGACGTGGGCTGGGGCAGGACCCACCCTGGGGCCGGGCAATGGGAGCTCAGCCAGGCAGTCCGGGCAGGGGAGGCCCCAGGGCCAGCCCAACACAGCCCTGCTGTCGCTGGTGCTCATGGCCAGCACCTTCTTCATCGCCTTCTTCCTGCGCAAGTTCAAGAACAGCCGGTTTTTCCCTGGCCGGGTGTGTGGGCTTGAAGGCTAGAGGGAGCTAGGGGCAGGAAGGGGACTGATGAGAGATGAGGGGCTGTGGTGGCCTCTGAGCACTGTGCTTGCCCACTCAGATCCGGCGGGTGATTGGGGACTTTGGGGTGCCCATTGCCATCCTCATCATGGTGCTTGTGGATTACAGTATCGAGGATACCTATACCCAGGTAAGGTGGTGCACGTCGCAATGAGGTGCTGCCTCCTGGCACCGGGCTGGCTCCACTGCCCAGGATCTGGATTCCCTACCAGTCCCCAGCCCAAGCCTGTCCTTGAGCTGGTAGGCACCAAGCCTTTTCCATGACGTGCCCTCCGTGTTCACCCCACCTCTGTCCCCACATCATCTGCCCTGCAGAAGCTGAGCGTGCCCAGTGGATTCTCGGTGACAGCCCCAGAAAAGCGGGGCTGGGTCATCAATCCCCTGGGGGAGAAGAGCCCCTTCCCTGTGTGGATGATGGTTGCCAGCCTGCTGCCAGCCATCCTGGTCTTCATCCTCATCTTCATGGAGACGCAGATCACCACGTGAGTGGTCCTAGCTGAGGGGCCATCCTGGGGAACTCCACATGGGAAGCAGAGCTGCATTGAGTAAGGGAGCCAGGTTGCTGCTGGTTTACTTTGTAGGCAGCAGAAAATCCACCTGATGTTTGCTGGGATGGGAATGGAAGCTCAGGCTGGCCGGGCTGGCCTGGCAGTACTTGCTGGGAGCTGTGTTGGAGGACAGAGCTGGGCGTGCAGGTTCAGCTCCATGATGGAATTCTAGTCCTGATAGAACGCACAGGACTACCAGGTTCCACAAGCAGTCTGGGGACTGGCAGGGCATTCTGGAAAGATGATGTGGGTCGAGCCATGTGGCCCAGGCCTCATGGAGTGTCTCTCCGCCCTCAGGCTGATCATCTCCAAGAAGGAGCGCATGTTGCAGAAGGGCTCCGGCTTCCACCTGGACCTGCTGCTCATCGTGGCCATGGGTGGCATCTGTGCCCTCTTTGGCCTGCCCTGGTTGGCTGCTGCCACCGTCCGCTCTGTCACTCATGCCAACGCACTCACCGTAATGAGCAAGGCTGTGGCGCCCGGGGACAAGCCTAAGATTCAGGAGGTCAAGGAGCAGAGGGTGACAGGACTGCTGGTTGCCCTGCTTGTGGGTATGTGGCCTCTGTCCCTACCCTGCCCAACAGGTTCCCTGGGGCCTGGGAACCCTGGGACCAACTGCTTCTCGTGCCCCCCAGGCCTCTCCATGGTTATCGGGGATCTGCTTCGGCAGATCCCCCTGGCCGTGCTCTTCGGAATTTTCCTGTACATGGGAGTTACCTCCCTTAATGGGATCCAGTTCTATGAGCGGCTGCACCTGCTGCTCATGCCACCCAAACACCACCCGGATGTCACCTATGTCAAGAAGGTGAGCCCTGGCTTGGAAGGGGTCTCAGGGCGTCTGCCCAACCCTGGTCTACTTGGGTCACTCTCCAACTCCCCGTCTCCATCTACCCAATTCGGCCGGCTCCCCACCTCCACTCTGTATAGACCAGGCTCTGCAAGTGCCTGAGAAGGTGCCTCCATCTCACCTCCAAGGAGGGGAGAGGGTGGTCCCCAGCCTCTGGATGTGGCAGGCAGGGGGAGAAGTCTGGCTCACCTGTCTCTGCCCCCCAGGTCCGGACCCTCCGTATGCACCTGTTCACGGCCCTGCAGCTGCTTTGCCTGGCCCTGCTCTGGGCCGTCATGTCCACAGCGGCCTCCCTGGCCTTTCCCTTCATCCTCATCCTCACGGTGCCGCTCCGCATGGTGGTGCTCACCCGCATCTTCACCGAGCGAGAGATGAAATGTGTAAGGACTCCTGCCCTGCCCCCTCAGACACTCCCGGCCCCTCCTGCCCGCAGATCTGGAAAGGTCCCCTCCTGTCCTTCCCTTCCTGACCCATCTTCCTCTCACAGCTGGATGCTAATGAGGCAGAGCCGGTGTTTGATGAGCGGGAAGGTGTGGATGAGTACAACGAGATGCCCATGCCTGTGTAGCTGCCACCCAGACGGACAGCCAAGGGACTGATGGACCGAGGGAACAGGCTGTGGGATGGGTCTCCCCATCCCTCTCCCGTCCTTCCTTGTTTTTATTTAAGTGAATAATTTAAAGTCCCCTCTCCACCCCACCCTGGCAGTAAAGTGCTTCAGCCCCTACCTACCCCTGGCCTTTTGTCTCTGTGGGGGGGGCACTGATGGAGAAAAGATAGGGGACCCGGCCCTGCTCCCTGTCCCAGAAACAAGACTCGCAACAGGGAAGGAAAGGGACTTTAATGAAAAACCAAAACAGGAAGCCAAAGTGCAAATTGTCACCCCCCTTGGGGGGGCCATCCTAAACCCCACTTGCATCCCCTCATCCTCCTTCAGGCCCCCAGCGGAGGCCCAAGGCCTGTAGCTTCTGCCTCAGGTAGCTCTTGAGTTGGGGCAGGCCTCTCTGGGACTCCAGTTCCTCAAAGGGCAGCTGTGGGGAGAGGGCAGCAGGTTACCCGTGGCTAGGGGCGAGGATGCCGGCAGGGCAGGGTAGGGCAACTCACCGGCAGGAGCTGGTAGCCCATTAGGCCCAGGTGCCGCTCCCTCAGGGCCCGTGAGCCCAGCAGCACCCTGCCATCTCGGCAGAAATGCCAGCGTTCCCGCAGCATCAGCACCACCCTGGAGGGGGAGGAATATGGCTCACGGGTGCTGTCGTCAAAGGTGGCCAAGGCTTTGCGCCCTGCCTCCCTTACCTTTGGGCAGGGTTGTGGGTAGTGGGGTTAGAGGCAGCCCGGCTCTGCGGGCAGGACCTTGGTGGGTATGGCAGGAAGGGGTCCTGGGTCCTCACAGGAAGTACAGCACCAGAACTGCTGACACAAAGCAGGAAGTCTGGGGGGAGAAGGGCCAGTGGCCTCAGCCAGGGCTCCATCTCCCCAGCCTGCCACCCACCCAGAGCTCACCTGTGCAGTAGCCTGGAGGCACGGTCAGGTCCTGGCGGTATTTCTCCTCCCCCAGCAGCTGGCGCAGCCCCTCAGCTACTATGTCCTTGTGACTGAGGGGAAAGGACACTGATAGCAGGAAGGGCCTGGAGTCTCATCCTAGGCTGTCCCTGTCCGGCATCAACACCCTGGGCAAACCCTTCTGCTGCCTCGGGGCCCACTGTTCTTTATGACGCTTAAAAGTCAGCTTGGGCAGTTCATGGGTCCCTTTGGCTTTCTACTGTTTTCTGGGCTAGTCCCCTCCCCTTGCCCCAAGCTACCCCATCCACCTGTACTTGCAGCGGGCACGGTCGGTGATGAGTGGCTGGGGAAAGATGGGCACTTGCTGCCTTCGGGGAAGGCGGGGACCCCGGTATCCTGGGAGCTCCAGCTCCACAGCCGTGTCGAGCAGAGAGAGGTAGCGACGCACAATCACAGCGTGAGGGGTGCCTGCAGGGAGCAGGGGACTGGGGTGCACTGGGCTGCAGACCACCCTGCTTTCCCCTGCCCACCAGCCCTTGGGGCCCCAGCCAGCCACCATGCTGCATACCACTGACATGGTTGATGAAACCCGGGGAAAAGACAAAGTGCAGAGCTCTGAAGGGCAGGCACTGCAGCTGGCACAGTGACATCAAGATGTTGACTGTGGCCAGGGGTGCCATCCCTGCTTCCCGAGCCAGGATCCTCTCAAGGCAGGGCATAAACTGCTGTTCCAAAGGCAGATAGTTCAGCCGCCCAAAGGGCAGAACCAACTTCTGTACCACCTGTGGAGGAAGAGCAGTTCATTACCCACCAAGAAATATTTCTCCAGTATCTTTTGCATGCTGAGCCTTGGGGAGGCTTGGCCTCACGCTTGTAATATTGCTGTAAAGCAGAACAGTCCCTCTACCACCAACATACACACCACAAGTTCAAAAGCACAAGTACTTGTAAGCTGCAAACTAATCACCAAACAAGCAGAGGGGACATCTCTGTGGGGTCTGGCCCTGAAGGCTTTGAGGAGTGGGACAGATGAAGCTAGGATGGTACCAAAAGTGCTTTGGAAAACTGCAGCACTCTAGGCACACTTGCTAGTTATGGGTGTAGAGCAAGCCAGAGTGAGCACAGATGCAGGCCCCAGGGGACAGAGCAAGCAGCCTGCTGGTGTGTTTGCTGCAGGAAGAGGCCAACCAAGTTGACAGGGGGGTGGGCTTGACCAGGTCGCTGAGGATGACTCGGAGGAACATGGGAAGGTGGGAGGCAAGCCCACCTTGCTGCTGAGCTGGGCTTCCTGGACCACAAGGAAGTGGGCAATGGCTTCCAGAAGCTGGGGCTCCCGCAACCGGTGCCGGGCCAGGTGCTGGGCCAGGAGCACCATCACATGGGGAGTCAGTTCCTCCGGCCTCGCTTCTGTGAAGAACAGCCTATCACACTGGACCCTCAGGCCAGACCTCCAGTTGGCTAAATTCCAACTCAGCCCATCTTTCTCCTCCTCTGCAGCACGCCCCCCAATTTGCTTTTAACCCCCTCCAGCACCTGCCAGGCTGCTGATCAGCTGCTGCCGTGGATACCGCAGGAAACGGGGGCAGCTCAGAGCAGCTTCCAACCCTTGCCCACCACGGAGGACAGGTTGCAAAGAGGGAGGTGGCTTCGGAGGGAGGCGGAACTGTCGCTCCTGCTCCAGGGCACACACCAGAGGCCCATCTGATGGAAAGCCTGAGAGGGAGAGGTCAAAGGCAGTCCTAGTAACAGCAGTGCTGCTCTGTTCTAAGCATTAGTGAATGTCCCATCTTTCTCCTCTCCATTTCCTGAGTGGGAAGGTGTGCTAGAGTTTAAGTACAAACACTGAAGAAATGTAAAATATTGTGTGAACATGAGGTATCAGAACAGTCTGTGGGGAAGACCTTACTTACACAAAGATGGCAAAAAGTCTCTCATCTTGTGCCAACTGACAAATTGTAGTGGCTCCCAAGTTCGCTCTACTATAGTAGGGATCTGGGGTGGCAACTTAGTGAGGCTGGAAAGAATGTTTAACTCACATGACGTCTGCCATCACAGGAAGGGAAGTGTACCTGGGTATGTGCAGTTCCTGGGCAAAAGCCTGAGAGGTTGAGTCTTTGTGAACTCGGGTCCTCTACTGTTCTCTTTCTCTATTCTTCCATTAGCACCCAGCCCCCCGATGCCCTCAAGCCCCTCCTCACCAAGTAAGACTGCAAGGTGCAGACACACGTGGATGGTGTGAATGTCAAAGGAGGGGCAGTTTCGGATGATGAGCTGACTCAAGTCCTGCAGTGTGGCCTGCTCCACAGGAGGGGGCCGTGGCCGAGACCCCAAGAGCTGGCCCAGACGACGAAGTGCCACAGGATAGTGGTGGGCGCGCACCTTGGTGGGGTTCTGGCCCAGCCAACGCAGCAGTTCCCCAGGGCTCCTTGCCTGCTCCAGAAGCCGCTGCAGCCCTTGCACAGGGCCTGCATTGGGGCATCCTCCAAGAGGCCGGTCCCCCCACTTGCTGGGCCCAAAACAGCAGGGCTGTACTGGCGGAATCAGCAGCAGGCCACACATCCGGGCTGGGGACGCCTGGGCAGAGAGCAGGACTCGAAGCATGGAGTTGGGTGATGGAGACCCTGAGGGGCGGGCCAGAAAAGGGTGTGAGGTTTTCTCCAAAGAGGAGAAACACCTACTATCTATACTTTACCTCACTCCCCATCCTGAGGGGGCTGGGGTCAGAGCAGCCTTTTGTGACTGCTCTGCCTCCTTCCACTCTTTTGAAATTGTAATCATAATCCTTCAGTGTGCTCAGCATAGCACTATTTACAAAGCAATTCCATACGCATCATCTTCTCTAATGCTTCTCACACGCCCACGAGGAGGAGGCAGGGCGGGCATTACTTCATTTCACAGGTGGAGGAACCAAGGCCCAGAGCAGCGAAGAGGCCGCTTAAGTTAAGCCCGAGGTCATTAACCCGGTTAGTGGTCGTGCCAGTCTGGAGCCCAGGTGACCCTGGCAAAGCACCCTTCCGACCACCTCCCCCTCCCGCAGGAGGCGGCGGCGGCGGCACGGAGGGCGGAACGCGGGCTCGGAGGCCGGACGGTGCTGGGTTCCATGCTGGGCGCTCCCACTTACCAGCGGCATGACCTTGGACAAGGGACTTCCTCTCCGTCTCTCTGCCTAAGTCTCTTCACCCGTGAGATGAGAATGCAGTGCCCACCTCGCAGAGCTCGCGAGGGGCCCGAGTGCGCAGCTTTACAATGGCGCGGAGTCGCCGAGGTCGGGAGCCCCCACACCCACCCCTGTCCAGGGACGCCAGGAGACCGTGGCCACCGCCGTCAACGCCAGCTCCCGCTGCCCTCCCGCTGCCCGCCACGCAGGCGCCACCCCTACATGACTCCCCGGGCCCCGCGCAGGTCGCTCCCTCAGTCGGTCTCGGGACCCGGGTGCCGGGCTCCCCCCTCAGCCTCCTCATCAGCGGGCCACCGAGTCCGCCATCTTCCCAGCAGCCCGGAGCGCCGCCGGACGCCAATCCCCGCGCAGCGCTCGGCCCGCGGAGACGTGGCTCCCGGCAGGCGCTGCGAGCCCGGGCGCCGTGAGCCCCGCCCCCGCGTCCAGGAAGTGCGCGCGCGGCGCCGGGGCGCGGCTGGAGCCGGGGGCGGGGCCGGAGAGCCAAACGCTGAAGCCTGGCGACTGGAGAGACAAGGGGAAGGCAGGTTGGTCAGGACGTGGGGCCCAGTCCGTGCCCTTCACTCCCTTTCGTCCCAGTGGGCAACGGCTCCCCGGCCCCACAGGCCCCACACACGCAGACACACACCAAGAGAGAAAACTTCACAGTTACTTTAATTTTAACAGGTTCCAGAAAACTCTTCTGCCCCTCCCAGCTCCCCTTCGCCAGCCTCCCGCAGTCCTTAGGTCCCTAAATCAACCCAAGGAGCTGTCAGGGACAAGAGGTGGCTGGGTCCTCGGGCAGAACACTAAGACGGGCCCAGGGAGGTTGCCCGGCTCTGCCCAGGGCCCAGGCAGTGACAGCAGGTGCCTGACCCTGAGGAGCCGACTGTAAGTGGGAGCTGAGGGCCAGCAGCCCCAGGAGGTGGCCCAGAGCCATGGAGGTCACAGGGAGGGGCCTCCGCCATTCCCCGGAGTTCTCTGCGGCGCAGGGCTGTGCTCCAGCTTAGGGGGAAGAGGCAGGCCAGAGAGGCAGGCCTGGGCAGACAGCAGCTCCCACCATGGCGCGGGGAGCAAGGTCCAGAGGGGCCAGCAGCACTGCCAAGAGCCCGTGGAGGCACTACGGGCGGTACATGGCAAAGGCTAGCAGACTGAGGAGCAGGGTGAAGCCGGCCAAGCCCAGAGTGGCCGTCAGGGGGAAGAAGGGCCGGTACTGGATCTGGCAGTACCAGAGCAGCAGCAGTAGCAGCAGCAGCAGGGGCAGAAGGAGACTGCCTACTTCCAGCCCGGAGGATCCTGGCTCCGAGCCTGGGGGGCAGGGGGGATGTGGGGGCCCGACCCTCGTGGACACGTGGCAGTGGAGAACACAGTTGGGAGGGAGGTGAAGGCTGCCCAGGGTCTGGGTGTCGTCTCCTAGCAGCTGCCCTTGGTAGATGAGTCGTACCTGCTGTTCCCGGCCTGGAAACTGGGTCCTGAGGAGAGAGGGACCTGGGTAAGAGAGCAGGCCTCAGGCAACCCTAGTTCTTCGCCCCAGAACATCACTCCACCCTCCACATGCCACCAGGGCCATGGCCTCTGAGGGGGCAGTCTGCCAAGGGGAACAAGTATGGTGTGCGATTTGGGGAGCTTAGAATGAAGGGAAGGTCTCAGATCTCTCTGGTGGCTGTGATCATTCCCACCCTATTTAGCATTTCACTCCTGCCCTCTTCCCCCCTTACCTTTTCAAAGAGCCAATGGTGTCGTGGGGCCAGACCCTGGCCACCTGCTCTGAATCATTGAGGAATTTCAGCCGTAGCACTAGGGGCTCCTGGGAGTCCGGGGGTGGCAGTGTTGCTCTGACCCCTGGGCTAGGCTCTGGCTGTGCAGCTTGACCTCTGTGTCTCAGGCTGGGGGTCTCAGCCCCTGGGGCCTCTCCTCTGATGTTGTGGGTAGCTGCCATGGCTTCGCTGGGCTGTGCTGACGTTGGGGTCCCTGAGGGCTGGGGCAGTGGGTCCGCACCCTCAGCAGTGTGTGTTGAGACCCAGGCAAGGGCCAGCACCAGAAGGCAGGCAAGCACCGAGAAAAGGATGGTCACCTCATCACCCACCCCTTCAATCAGGGTCATGGCGCCTGCCTTGCCCGCCGTGCTACTGAGCTGGAGAGGCACAAAGAACCCGTGAGGGTGGGCTCCCTGGTCAGGAGCCCTCCACCCACCACACCCTCCCACAGTCCTGATGCCTCTGTCTCCTTACCCAACCCAAGGCACAGACTGCTCTGACTCCCAGTTGCCTGAAACTTGCCTCCTCATGTCTCTTCCCATCTCCAAATCCCAAGTCCTAACTCTGTAACCTGAGTTCTAGGTCTTTAACTAGCTCTCTAATTCACCCAAACCCTATCTCAATAAGGGCCTTGACCTTCTAAGCGACCCCACCCCCCAAATTTAACCCCCACCAGACTTCACCCCAAAGAGCTTATCTATTCTTCCATCCACTTCATCCTAAACTTCAGTCCTTCACCTACTTCACCCCAAAGCTCATCTAATCTGTCGCTAAAGTTTCTTCAAGTGTGGAAATGGGTCCCCGTCCTGCCCCCACGCATTACAATTTATCCAAACCCCACCCGTGGCACGGGGCTGCTTCCCAAAACCTCCCCCACACCAAACGTCAAACTCCGCCCTTTGGCAATCTGGAGCCTCCAAGTATTGCCACCCACTCAACTCGGCCCCTTCCTGGTCCCCTCGAACCCCACCCCTTGGCGGCCCGACTCTGCGCCTCGCCTGGAAGCCTCTCCAAACCCAGCCGGCCGCCAGACCCCAGATCCCGCCCGGATATTCACCCTCCCCGCCTCCATTCCTTCGTCAGCCCTCCCATCTGCCCGCCCCCCAGAGCCGCAGGAGGGCACGGCGATCCCGGGGCGGGGCGAGCGGGGCCTAGCTGCGGCCCTGGGCGGCGGGGTGGGCGCGGTCGTGGCGCGGGGACTCACCGCCCGGCTCAGCCAGCTCCATCTCGGCCCCTCGGGCACTTCCGGGCTGGAGGAGCCGAGGTCCCTGGCACCTGAGGCATCCCTCCTTCCCCGCCGCCGCGGCCCGGGGCATTGTGGGGCTTGTAGTCCGGCGTCGCGCTGTCCCCGCCCGCCGCCATGCGGACCCACGTGCAAGGCTCGGCGGGCGTTCCCTGACTCTGGCTGCCGGCGGAGGCGGCTTTGGGGGTTATGCTAGTCCCCAGAGGTTTGGGCGGCAGCAGGATTCGCTGCGTTCCCCGCGAGCAGCCCGGGCCTCTGTCACTGTAGACACCAACGTCATCTGGAACACGTCAGAGTGACCGTATTGGTGATGCAGTGATGAAGCTCTGGGAAACTCAGGTGGCCCTTACCCAGGTCAATCCTTATGTCAGCAAGGATGCCAGGAGGCACCTTGTACTCCCAAATTGACTTCAGCCCAAAGACCAGTACCCGTAGGCTGTCCAACCAGGCTGTCTAAGGATACCTGTCCCCAGGGTTGCCGCTTTCCCCGGTCCCCTCCTCCACCTTGCCCCTGCAGGACTGTGAAAGAAGCATGAACTTTGGAACCAAGCACAAATCTTGGTCCCTTATCCTGTGCTTATCAGCTATATAACCTTGGGTGGGTTATTGAATCTCTTTGAGGATGTTTCTTCCTTCCTAGAACATATCTTGTAGGTCAATCGTAAGGAAGAAATCAGATGGTTTTATTAAAAAATATGAAAACTATGTATGGGTCACATAGATATTTGCTCACCTAGTATTAGTACATTCCCTCTACCCAAACCTGGGCTCAGAAACCAGGTCCTTAATGTGTTACTGTGTAGAGAATGTTGAGTACCAACCTGGCCTCTGGATTTCTGTGGATTTTCCTCTGGCCTTCTGTAGCCACAGAGATTTCACATCCTGGATTTTACAGGCCAGTCTTGATTGAAATAATCTACCCTAGTCTTCCCATAGCTCATGACTACTTGTGGCAGCAAGTGCCCCAAATGTTGCTTTGAGAATGTCAGTTTAGATTTATAAGATACAGAACTAACTTATCTCTAGTTCTTTCCCTCCCATTCATTCATTATATAGACATATATTAAATATACACTACATGCCAGGCATTGTGCAAGATGCTGGGAATACAACGGTGAAGCAGATCCTCTTCCTGCCCACATGTGACTCATATACTAATAGAGGACACATACGTAGACAGCCCATCAGTGCTAAAACAGGTGTGTGCTGCTTGCTGGGCAACGCTTTACTCTCAGCATCTCTTTTGGCAGGTGTACCTGGTGCAACTTCTTGCTGTCAGTTCTAATTAGGCATCTAAAAGGGATGTTGAGGCAGGGTGCGGTGGCTCCCGCCTGTAATCCTAGCACTCTGGGAGGCCGAGGCTGGCGGATCGTTTGAGCTCAGGAGTTTGAGACCAGCCTGAGCAACAGCGAGACCCCGTCTCTACTAAAAATAGAAAAAATTAGCTGGACAACTAAAAATATATAGAAAAAAAAAATTAGCTGGGCATGGTGGCACATGCCTGTAGTCCCAGCTACTCGGGAGGCTGAGGCAGGAGGATGGCTTGAGCCCAGGAGTTTGAGGTTGCTGTGAGCTAGGCTGACACCACAGCACTCTAGCCCGGGCAATAACTAGTGAGACTCTGTCTCAAAATAAATAAATAAATAAATAAAAGGGATGTTGAATGTTGCTTTTAAAATTATACAATGTCACGGCTAGGTTTTCTGTTCAACCACTGTGTTTTGCAAATGAAGCCCAGAGAGGGTTCGAGACATCCTTAAGGTCATACAGGTAGACAGAAATCGGCATCCTTCAGGAGCACAGGATACCTCACAGGTTGATTACCTTGCACCTGGTTCTTTGGAAGTTTCAAGAAACTTAGGAATGGTGATTGGGTTGGTACTGGGACCGAGTTGTGTGAGTAGTCAAATGATGGGCAAGTTTATGCCAGGAAAAGGTCCAGCTTGGCCTGGGAAGTGAAAATGTGTGTAAAAAGGATGACATGTGTCAACTGTCTCTGAGGATATCCAGGTGTAGCAGATATCCTGCTACATCTTTGGCAGATTCAGTGGCTGGGGCCACTGCACTGCACATGCCCCCTCTGGTGGGTTTTAGGAAATGTGTGTGTGTATGTGTGTGTGTGTGTGTGTGTGTTGAGGGGTGGGGGGCACAGCTAGAACTGCAGACAGCCTTGGCAATGGGAATGCTCTGGTAACTGGGACATTGAAGGGAGCTCCCTGGCCCCAGAAAGAGTGGAAGGACAAGATGGACAAGGGAGTGAGGACAAGGAAAATTAGGAGAGCCATGTAGACCCTAGTGAATCTCCTGAATGGGGTGGGTCAGGGATGAAAAGGCATAATTGATTCCTTCCTCTTCTCCTCTATGTACCACTGGGGTCGGGCAACATTAAACGAAGCCCCCCAGTCCGGGGGACAGGGGGTGACTTTTAGGAGAGGCCAGTCACAAGAGGATAAGAGTTGGGACGTTGTTGTTCAAAGTGTCATTTCCAGGGGCTCACCGACGAAGCGCTCAGGGAGAACTGGAAATAGGTGCCAAGAATCCATCCCAGCCTCTGAGCTGCAACCAGCAGTGGAGAGCCGAGGCAGAAAGCCAGGGAGAGAGCCCCGGCGGCGGGGTGGTCTTTGCGGTTGACCTCGGGGCCTGGGGACAGGGAAGCCTGTGCCATACTGAAGGCAGGACACTGTAAGCTAGGAGCAGCTGGGCCTCGGCGGGCTCCTGGGCTAATCAGTCGCGTTCATCAGCACCATCCGGCGCAGGGCACTGTTTGGGCATAGCCCAGAGATCGGACACCCCCGCCCAGATCAGAGCAGGGAGGTGAAAGCGACAGCTGGGCCCGGGAGGGGGCCAGGGCAGCTGGCCCCGGCGAGCGGATGACCCTCCAGGCGGTGTGGGTGGGGGCGGGTTAGGAGGCGGAAGGGCCGAGGCTGGGTGGGAGGGGCCGGGCGCCGGGGTTGGAGTGCGGCCCGGGGGTGAAGGCTGTGGAGCCCGCAAGCTAGCGAGGGGCGGGGGCGCTGGGCCGGCGCGCAGGAGGGACGAGGGCGGGGGCGGCGGGGAGGGGGCTCGGGTTGCGTGTGCCGGAGCCGGCGGGGGCGGCGGTGCGTGCGCATGACGCGGGGGGAGGGCCCGGGCCGCGCGCTCCCGGTCCCGTTGTTGTTGCCGCTGGAGCCTGCGTCTAGGCAGCGGGATCGCGGCGCCGGGAAGCGCCCAGCAGCGGCGGCCACAGCGTGCAGGCGGCGCCTCGTGGCTTCGGCCCCTGGACCCGGCCCCCATGCACTAGCCCCGCGCCGCCGGCCCAGTAGTCCCGGCCCCGCCAGCCCCGCGCGCCTGTTCGCCGCCGCCGCCGCCGCGCCGCCCCGGGCCCTGACCGGGCCCGTCTTGGGCCCCGCGGCTCCGGAGCCATGAACTTCCAGGCGGGCGGGGGGCAGAGCCCGCAGCAGCAGCAGAGCCTGGCGGCTCCAGGGGGCGGCGGCGGCGGCGCGGGGGGCGGCGGGCAGTTCGGCGGCGCGGGGCCCGGGGCCGGGGGCGGCGGCGGCCCCTCGCAGCAGCTGGCCAGCGGGCCCCCCCAGCAGTTCGCACTCTCCAACTCGGCGGCCATCCGGGCCGAGATCCAACGCTTCGAGTCCGTGCATCCCAATATCTACGCCATCTACGACCTGATCGAGCGCATCGAGGATTTGGCGCTGCAGAACCAGATCCGGGAGCACGTCATCTCCATCGAGGGTGAGCGGAGCCGGGGGCTGCGGTAGCCGGGGTGCGGTGGCCCCTCCAGAGCTGGCCAAGGGTCCACAGCCTGGCCCAGCCACGCTCTCCCTGGCGGGGATCCTCTCGCGCCTGAGGTCGGAGCCACGCGGTTTGCTGATAGGCGCTGCGGAGCCGGCGGGCAGGTTTCGCCATATCTCGTCCAGGGACACTTTGGGGCCAGGGCAAACGTTTTCTGCTTCAGGCGCGAAGGTGGTGTCGCCCCGGGGGGCTGGGGCCAGATCCGGTCAGGCATGGCCAGGGAGGGCGGGCGCGGCGGAGGGCTTCCGTGGGCCCGGAGGTGGGGCCGCGACCGGGGAGACTTCGCCGCTGCTGCCTGGGCTCTGCCCTGCAGTGGGGCGGGGGTTCGGAGCCTCCCGTTAGTGGATGGCAGTGTTCCCGGGCCTAGCGCCCGCGGGCCCCGGAGGGTGGCGCTCGCCGCGGCGGCCTCTGCCGACGCACACCCGCCACGCTGCTGAGGCCAAGCGGGGGAGGGCTGGGCCTGGCGCGGTGCTGGGGCTCAGCGACCGCGTGGGAGGCACCGGACTGTCCATCAGCGCCTTCGCCGGGTCCCGCGCCCGCCGGGCACCCGCAGCTGCTAGCTGCGGAGGCAGGCGCGGGGCTGCAGGGCGTTGACTGACCTCCAAGGAACGCCGCACCCAGCGTCCGAGGACGGGAAACCTCGGGCCACTGTGCTGCCCAGCGCCCCTTTCTCTGGGCTTTTGGGCCCTGGACTTTCGGCTGCCGAGGGCCATAGGAAGTGGGGACACGCTGCTGGCAGATGCCCCACGACCTCTGGTGTGGTAAGGGCTGGTCGCACCCGCAGGCACCCAGTGGCATGGTGACCTTCGAGGGCTCGCGGACAGATGGGCCTCGCCTTGGACCATCTGCTTCCGCCTCCAGTTCTGTTTGAAGGGGGACGCCCACCAGCAGGTGGTGGGTTCCGTCTTAGTGGAAATGCAGCAAGAGCCAAGGCTTTTTGCTGTGACAGGGTGTTGTGGGCAGAGGCCTGTCCACTACTGGGGCCTTACAGCTAGCGCTGCACTGCCCCTTCTTGTGTGATGCTCTGCACTTGAACATTTCCTGTCTGCTTTCAGAGGTCCCCACAGCTGGGGAAGGAGTATTGGGTCTCTTGGGAGTAGAGGACCCCATGTGGAACCCCAATCCTGCCTTTGTGCTGTGACATGCCAGTCTGGCTTCCTTCTGTCCTTTCCCCCACCCACTGTTATTTCTTCCCTCTCAAGGCTTGTTTCGCCGTGAACTAATTAGGTGACAGCAAAAACTCATTAACGTGGATCTGAGTAAATGGCCTGAATCACTGCTGTGGCTGGGGACCCTGAGATAGCATTTGTGTGAGCCTGGGGCCCCAAAGAGAGCAGATGACCAATTTTTCCTTCTAGGTCTGAAGGGGGTGGAGTGGGGAGAGGTACCATTTGCTGCAACTTCACTGTCCCTCTGGCCCCACGGCTCTGGAGCCATGAACTTCCAGGTGGGCTGGCGGCAGAGGAAGTAAAGAAATTCCTGATCAACTCCCAGATTACCTACCCCCAGCTCCTTCTGGAGGGTGAAGAGACCCTGCGGGCCAGCCCAGAAGCGTCTGCTACAGAGCCCTTCTCAGAGCAGGGAGAGGCAGGGGTCGGCTGGTCTTTCCTCCCCAGCTGGGCATCTCTGTTGGAAGCCTTCTGTGATGGGAAGGCCATGATTCCTGGGATGCACTTGGGTTTTTTGCCTCCATCTTAAATTCATTGTGACAGGTGGAATTCCCCCTGCTAGAGCCCTTCCCCTGGCCAACTTCCCCTTGCAATTTGGAAATGCCCCATGGTCCAATCTGCTTGGCCTGGAAGCTCAGCATCACTGTTGTGAAATCCTGGGACCCGATGTCTCATTGTCACCAGACTGACCCAGCTGCCGCTCACACGTGTGTTCTCAGCTCTGTCATCCCTTCCCTGGTCCCTGCTGGGTTCCCCCATCCTCTCTCCTGGAGCTCGTCTTTCTTACCCACCTCACCCCTCTTGCTTCCCTATTCTGTCACCCCAGCTTTTTTGCTATAGGCAGGCTTCAAAAGAAAAAAAAAACCGCTCCTCCAGTTTCTGCCCCATATCCTTCCTGCGATAGAAGCCTTCTCCATCTGCCAAACCATATTGCTTCTGTCCTGTGAAGCAGCGTCCCCATCTTCCTTCTGGGAGGAGAGAGAGGCGCGGATTTTCCGGGGCGTTTCCACTCTGAGCCTGGACTGAGACTGAGGCCCCCCTAGGGCCCGGCAGACCTGGGAGCCGGATCCTGTGCTTGGCGGGGGGGGGGGGGGGGGGGGGGGGGGGGGGGGGGGGGGGCCGGGAAGGGATGCGAGCCTGTCAGTGGAAAGAGATGACATTTGCAGGGTGCGCAACAAAGTCTCCTTTACTGGGTTAAGACTTCAGTGAAGGGTTCATCCCAGCGCTGAAGGTGACTTGGGAGGTACAGTCAGGACTGTTTGGCACTGAGGAAGAGCGGTGGGCGCCCCGGCCTCCTGTCCTCTACTGCTCTCAGTCACCTCTGACACCGTGTCCAGAGCAGGAGGAAGCAGGGGACGGTCGGCTTTCCTGTGTTTCATGACAGGATTTGAGAGGAGGCAGACCATTTTGGAAAGTTCCTTTCCCACCAAAGGCCAAGGAAGGAGAAAACCTGTCCATCACTTGGTCTTAGGGAATGGAAGAAGTAAAGCCATGAGCTGGGACAGAGTTAGAAGGTGCCACGTGCAGAACCTCTGAGCCACCCTCAACTCACTGGTGGGGAAACTGAGGCTCAGAGCCGGCTCCTGGCTTCCAGCTTAGCTCTCTCCAGGGAACAGTGCTCCTCTGACTTGCGGGTGTCTCCTGGCTGCGTCCTGGAGAGAGGGATGCAGTCCAGAAGCGGGGACACTGGGTGTGTGAAACATAGAGGCTGGACTAGGCCAGTCAGGAGCTCGGAGAAGCTATTGGGAGAAGCAGTCCCAGGGCTGGGGCAGGTGGCCTGGAAAGGCCTGCTGGCTGGTGAGTGTGCACAGGGGGAGGGTTGGTCCCAGGGAGGGCCTGGAGCCCCAGCTCAAGGTTCCTGAGGGGCACGGGGCCTGGAAATGGAGGTGACTGTGTCTGTGTGCCATATGGCAACTGTTGTGCGTGCCAGGACCAGGCTTCGTCAGCTGGAAGACTTGCTGGAGTTTCTCCTTTGTTTTCCCCCTAGGGCTTTTTTTTTTGGAAAAAAACAAACAAACCAACCCAGTGAAG
This sequence comes from Indri indri, assembly GCA_004363605.1. NCBI lineage: Eukaryota > Metazoa > Chordata > Mammalia > Primates > Indriidae > Indri > Indri indri. The sequence goes on from RJWJ010002907.1 coordinate 50,036, forward strand.
TTCCTTTGAGCTTCCAGCTGGCCTCCTAGGCTTGCTCATCCCGTGCACAGATTGCCTGCTTGCCCTGGGCTGTGGGCTTGGTGACATCCTAAAGGGGCTACTAACTAGAGACGAGTTGACCCAAGGCTAGATCGAGAAGGGGGCTGTGGGCGGGATGTTGGTTGGGGGCTCAGGGCAGCAGTGAGAGGGCCACCCCATGCCCACACCCTTGCTTGCCTGGGGTTTTGTGTCTTTTTTCCTGTTTGTCCTGTGATTCAATCCGGGAGGATGGGAACAGTGGTATGCATTTTAGAGCCAGGGGCGCTCTCTCCTGAGCCAATTTGCCTTTCTCACTGGTCCTCAGGTGCACGTTCCCCAGCCTGGCCATAAGCTCCAGCTGCAGGCACGCTCCACCGCGTTGCCGAGGCTTCCTCCAAGGACTCTGACTGGGGAGGTCCGGGCCAGTCCGGGATCTACTACATCTGTAACCCTCCCGGGCCATTCTGGCAATTAGCTGGTTTAAGGAATGAGTGGTGGGGGCGGGGTTGCTTATATAGGACTTTGCACAAAAGGGTTCTAGGAACTCTGAAAAAGAAGATACTCTTGTGGGTGCTAGTAGCCGGGGAAAGCTGCGTTTGTTCCAGATACATTTATTTAGCTCCTACTGTGTGGCCCAGTTGCATCTAGCACGGTGGAAAACAGGTGATCAAAGGGGAGGAGTGGGAAGAAGGGGTCAGAAGGTCTGGGCTTGGTGCACGTGGGGAGAGGAGCTCGGCCTGTAGGAGGTGCCAGTGGGATACTGAGAGTGGGAGGAACAAAGCCCAGATTTTCAGGACACCAGGGCAAAGGTCAGACTTGGGAAGCCTCATCAAGACCCCTTTCCTGGCCCAGCGCAGTGGCTCACACCTGTAATCTCAGCACTTTGGGAGGTCAACGTGGAAGGATCACTTGAGGCCAGGCGTTTGAGACCAACCTGGGCAACATAGTAAGACCCCCATCTCTACAAAAAATTTAAAAATTTAGCTGGATGTGGTGACGTGTGCCTGTAGTCCCAGCAGCCTGAGAGGTCGAGACAGAAGGATCCCTTGAACTCAGGAATTGAAAGCTGCAGTGAGCTACGATCATGCCACTGCACTGTGGCCTGGGCAGCAGAGTGAGATCCTGTCACAAAAAAACTAGAAGACCTTTTTCTCAGGGTCAGAAGCGGAGATGGGAAGACCTACCCAGCCTGACCTCAAGCTGCCTAAGCTCAGGGTTGAGTGTGGTGGGAAAGCTCCCTTGCCCCATTCATGGTCACTGAGCTCTGGCTCCTCTCATGTGATGATACCACACAAACGAAGCCATCCTTGTCCCTATGTACCACCTGGCTGTCGTGCTATATCATTTATTTTGTTTATCAAATGTGTGCCAGGCCCAGGGCTCAGGAGGTTTCCCATGCAGAGGGAACAGATCCCCAAGGCCGCGGACGGGGAAGCACACAGTGCGTTGTGTACTAGGTGTTCAGGGAGCAGCGAGTTGGTGCTGCGGCCCCAGGCTGGGGCATTGAGTCGTGGGGCACAGGCCGGGGAGGCAGGCAGGAACCCGGTGAAGGAGTTTTGATGCTTTCTCCTGTGTGTATTTACTTCTACCTCCCCATGTTCCAAGAAGCCATGTGAGATGGTGCCCCATCCTGTCCTGTAGGAGCCGGGGTGTCAGGGGAGTGTTAACGTCTGAGGAGGCTCTCACTGGCTGCTCAGTGCCCGTGCCACACTGTTGATTGACGCTCCTGAGCTGTCCACCAGCTGTCAGCGCACGTCTGCCTCAGAAGAGGAGGGGGCGAGGTGCCCTTCTTGGAAAGCAGGAGTAACTTGGGGGGGCTCTGCCCCACCGCTCCGCGTCCTCTGCCACCATCCGCTGGAGATTGGAATAAGGCTCAAAGCTTTGCTGCACTTTGCAGCTCACTGTTTATTTTCCCAGAGGAGGCTCTTTTTTAGGTTTGCAAGTGTCATCTCCATTTTGCAAGTGAGATAGTTTAGGATTCAGATTAAGTAACTTTCCCGAGGCCATGAGGTGAGTATTATAACCAGGGATTTTACCTGGTTTTCTGACTCCAGGTCTGGTGGTGTTCTCCTCGCAGAATGGACTAGATACATTGTGGTAGGCCACACCCATCAGCCCTTATAAGTTGCTTCTAAAGGAAATTTTGTGAGAGTTAAACTGACCTGAGTTTTAGAAGAGTTTAGAGTACGATTTAAGGGTGAATTGGGACTCCTCTTCCTTGCTACAGTTTCCTTCTGATGTCTCGAATCTCCCACTGAATGGTGGCTCTCTGAAGTGTCTCTCCCTCCCAGGAGCAGTGTGGATGTAGCATACAATAGGTAGATGCTTGCTCGAGAAACGCTTTAAGATATTATTTTTTAAAAATTTCATTTAAATATTTAAGTGACTAAAGTAAATACATGCTCGTGAAAACCCATTCAAGTGTAGAAGGAAGTAGAAGGGATGTGGCTGCACTGGCCTCCCCTCTCCCCGGATGCGTCTGCTGTTAGCAGTCTGGTGTGCGGTCTTCTAGACTTTCTTCTGTCAGCTACTCTTTGATCGATTTGATATTACCAGTGTATCACGGCAACAGTGGGATTTTGTGGAAAACGCTTCACAGGGCGAAAGGGGAGCCGGAGATTCACAGAGTCAGGAAAGGAGGCTCCGGTGCTCTTTGGCATGTTTGTGTGCCGGCTCCCCGGGCTGGGAGTTCTCGTCCCTGCTCTGCCACCAACTGGCTGTGAGAACTCGGGCAAGGCACCCACAGCTCTGGGCCTGTCTTCCTAGAGTCACATTCTGGCTGTGTCTGTGCAACCAGCTGTGACCCTGTGAGTGGATATTTGGAGCTGTCTCAAGCTTGGCTCTGCAGCCTGGGGTCCTGTCAAGTCAGGACCTGAGCAGGAGTCTCTGGGCTCTGTTCAGAGCCGGCCTTCGCTGTGCAGCATGTGGATTTTGCTCCCTTGGAGCCCCCAAGGAGCTGATAATTGGAAGAGATCGTGTGGGGAGGGGTGAGATTTTCTGTGCCTCAGTTTCCTCACCTGAGGTGGAGGGATCGTAACAAAGCCACCACCTGTGTCTCGGTGGTGCTGAGCACTGGTAAGGTCCCACGTGCGATGTGCTTAGAGCAGGGCTGACACATGGTGAGCACCTATCCAGTATTAGTCGTTATTCCGAGGGCTGCACCAGAGAATACTGTTTATTGTGTCCCTCCTTGCACACGCCTCTGATTATTTCCTTTGGACAAATTCCCAGAAGAAAATGGTCAGTCTTCAGGGGCTGCTCGTTTTTAGGACTTTTGCTGCGCACGGGCACGCTGCCTCCAGAAGGGCCTTTCCAATTTCCAGGGATGGAGACAGCCTGTTTCCTGGTCTCGATCTTGGTTAGTGCTTTGGCCTCACTGTGCTCTGAGCAGAGTAGACAGTGCTGTCCTCTGGGCCTCCGAGGAGACTGAGGCTGGTTGTCCCCACTGTACATGGCCTGGTCCCGGGCAGGGGGGTGGGGGGGCGCGGCTGTGCCTTGGGTGTTTCTGTGCCTATTCACAGGGTGGATTTTTCTTTCTTTTCTGCCGGCGCCCTTCCTGGCCACTGTCGGGGTGCCTGCCTACAGCAATTTCTCTTTGCCTTTTAATTTGATGTTTTGATGGCTTCAAACCCTAAACCTAAGCTCCTAGAGTAGAATTAAAGCCCAGTCCCAGGGAGCAGGGCAGGCCCAGAGGTCTGGCGCCACTCAGGGCGCCTGCTGTGCCCCTTCCACTGCTCAGTGCTCCAGAGACCAGTGGACGTCGCTTCTCTGCCTGGAGAATTTTTTGCCATAGATGCCCTCACTGAAAGCCCTGGCACCTTTGTTTGAGGAGAGTTGTGAAGGTTTGGGGACTTGCCATCACTCTGAAGCTCCCTCTGCTTAGTTATTGCTTCTAAGATTGTTCTAGACGGTTCTGCATTGGGAGAGGTGATGGAATGAGGCCTGGGTTTTGTTCCTTCTCTGTCAGAGCGTGTACAGTGTAGTGATTGAGAACCTAGGCTCTGGAGCCAGGCTACCCGGATTTGAGTCCCAGACCTACCACTTGGGAGCCGTGTGACCTTGGGCGAGTTCCTTAATGTTTCTGTGTCTTGGCTTCATTGTTAGTAAAACGTGGGCACCCGTTTCATAGCATAGGTGTCAGTACCATGTTTAGCTCTGCGTCGGTGAACGTATGCAAAGCTTTTAGAACGGCACCAGCCCATGGGAAGTGCTCATATGGGTAGCAGTTGTCTCATGACTCATAGATGAGGTTGTCATTGCTGCCATGCACAGTTGTGGTACGTTGAGGACTGAGTAAGGTCATGTGTATGGGTGTGCCTCGCGCAGTGTGGTGTTTACTGAAATCGAGCCTGAGAACCTGAGTGGCAGAGTTTGGGTACGTCGGTATAGCCCAGCCAGGCCCAGGGACAAGGGTGCCAAGCTGACATTTGTCTGAGGTCCCAGTTAATGAGCACAGGCCCCAGGGCCACAGGTTGTCACAAGAAGTCTGCACATTCAAACATGTACCCAGTGTCATCTTTATTATTTCGCCTGTTGAAGTTTTTTCTCTAATTCAGCACTGTCCAACAGACGAAGGTGAATCACATGTGTAAATTTAAGTTTTCAAGTAGCCATATGGAAAAAGTTTTAAAAAAAAGTGAAATTAATTTTAATAATGTCTTTCTTTTTTTTGAGACAGAGTTCTTGCTCTGTCACCCCTGCTGGAGTGCAGTGGTGTCATCATAGCTCACTGCCACTGCAAACTCCTGACCTCAAGCAATCCTCCTGCCTCAGCCTGCCAGAGTGCTAAGATTCAGGCATGAGCCACTCACTGGGCCTCACCAATAATATTTAATCCAGTACATTAAAAATATTCTCAATTCTTCTTTTTCTTTCTTTTTTTTGTTTTGAGACAGTCTTGCTCTGTCCCTGGGCTAGAGTACCATGGTATCACCCTAGCTTATAGCAACCTTAAACTCCTAGGCTCAAATGATCCTCCTGCCTCAGCCTCCTGAGTAGCTGGGACTACAGATGCGCGCACCACACCCAGCTAATTTTTTCTATTTTTAGTTGTCTGGCTAATTTTTTTTAGTAGAGATGGGGTCTTGCTGTTGCTCAGGCTGGTCTCGAACTCCTGACCTCAAGTGATCCTCCCCACTCCAGCCTCCCAGAGTGCTGGGATTATAGGCATGAGCCACCTCGCCTGGCCCCAAATATTCTCATTTCAACATGTACTCTATATAAAAATGTATCAGTAAGCTATTTTTACTCTCTTCTTTTCATACCAAGTTTTCATCCCACCTCGCGTTGACACCCAGCCCTTTCCATCTGGACTGGCCGCATTTCAAGTGCTCTGCACGAGGCCAGTGGCTGCGGTGTTGGAAGAACAGCTCTAATTTATAGCCTATAAGATGACAAAAGAATACCTGTTGATTGTAAAAATTAAATACAGAAGTGTGTCCTTTTTGGTTCACCTTTTCCAAGGACTCTATTTGAATAATGTGCATTTCGTGTAAGTACTGCCATTTTCATTCAGTCATTTAACAAATACTTATCTACTAAGCACCTACCTAGGCTGTGGTGATTGATAGCAAACAATTCCACTTATTTTTATTTTTATTTTTTTTTGAGACAGAGTCTTACTCTGTTGCCTGGGCTAGAGTGCTGTGGCTTCAGCCTAGCTCGCAGCAACCTCAAACTCCTGGGCTCAAGCGATCCTCCTGCCTCAGCCTCCCGAATAGCTGGGACTACAGGCATGGGCCACCATGGCCAGCTATTTTTTTCTATATATTTTTAGCTGTCCAAGTAATTTCTTTCTATTTTTAGTAGAGACGGGGTCTCACTCTTGCTCAGGCTGGTCTCGAACTCCTGAGCTCAAATGATCCACCCGCCTTGGCCTCCCAGAGTGCTAGGATTACAGGCGTGAGCCACTGCACCCAGCCCTTCCACTTATTTTTTAAGGTTGTTTTTGAGACAGGGTCTTGCTATGTTGCCCACACTGGCCTCAAACTCCTGGACTTAAAGGATCCTCCCACTTCAGCCTCCGAGTAGCCAGGATTACTAGTGCAAGCCACTGTACCCGGCTAACAGATCTGTTTAAAGTATTACTGAATTCATAGTAGTGTTTTGTCCCTGTGTATTTTCTGAAAACCTGGAAGGACGACTACTGTTGTGTGGGGTCGGTCACACTGGCTAATGTTAAGGGGTTCTCCTGCTCCCAGTTTGGGAACCACGATTCTCACAGTTCTGCCGAGGGAGGGCAGGGGGCGAAAGCCCGGCCCTGCTCTTGGAGAAGATGAAGTCAGTGTCTTGCTTCCCCACTGGAGCCTTCCCTAGGGATGGGTTGGCCAAAGGCCTCAGGCACGAAAGTCACAATATTCCCCTCCCTGCATCCTGGCATTTTAGGCGGGGGCTGTTGTGTAAGGTTTTTTGTTTGTGTTTTCTCCTTGGCCTCTGCTAAGCCATATATACCACAGCAGGAAGTTTGTGAATGTAGACGAACCCTTAGAAGATGCATGGCACTGAAGAAAGCCCCTTTAGGCTGAGGCTGGCTTCCCAGCCGAGAACTGGGGAGACCCCCCGACTGTGGAGATGAGGTGGCCATGGCCCATGCCCGGGAAGGAGCCTCCTGTGGTGTTGCACGGTCAGGGCCAGATCCTGTGTACAAAGCCCCTCGTGGGTGTCAGGAAGGACCCCAGGCTTTGCCTGGGAGCAGCAGGGAGCCCGAGGGGTGGGCTGTACCTGGCAGCCCTCTGCCTCCGGCATGTCCTTTGTGACACCTCAGCTGGGACATCTAGGGGCCCGTCCAGTCCAGCTGGGAGAGGCCCGATGTGGTCATCTCGGGAGGATCCCACTTCCCCCCAGCTTCATCACTCTTGTGGAGGGAGATGCATCCTGACCCTTAACTCATAGGTTCCTTCATCACAGCCCGGGCGGGTGTGGGGCCTCGGCTTCCTGGAAGGGGCTGGGTGAGAGGTGCCACTTGAGCCTGCCCCGGTGCCCTGCGTTTCTTTGCCTGGCCCCTGAGCAGTGCAGCAGCCCCAAGGGACATGTTGCTGTCCCCTTTACACGTGGGAGGAGTCATCTCACAGTGGCTGAGCAGTTGTTCAGGCTTGCTCGGCAAGCTGGGGTTTAAACTGAGCTCCATTGGGCCCCCTTGCCCTGGCCATGGGACCAGACACCCTGCCCAGGTGGCTCTGTTCTCCCCTTGGAGCCCAGGCCTGGTCGGCTGGGTGCCCGCCCACATGGGTCCCCCCACAAGCCTTCCCTGGCCTGATCCCCCTGTGACCTGGAGCAGCCGCTGCCTCCCCACCTGGTGTCTGCTTGCCTGCTGGATGTGGAACCCTGTGCCCACGTGGAGCCGTCAGGCCACTCGCAGGTCCTCAGCTCAGCACTAGGCCTGGCCCAGTGGGCCGGAGGGGACAGGCCACTTACAGTGGACCAGATGATCTGCTTCTGAGGTGGGTGTGTCCTCTGTCAGGAGGGTTGGGGATGGGCCTGGCATGGGGATCTCTGCTTGGGTTCCTGCAGAGCCTCTGAGCTGTCACAGGACTCTGTCCAGGCTGTCGATGCCTGTCTTGGGTGCAGAGGGTGGTGATGCGTCCTCACGCAGGGAGATCGTGGGAAACATGGTGCCCTGCTGTTGAGAGCTTGCTCCGCCAGCTCTGCATGCTGCCCAGTTGCCGGTTCAGTGAGCAAGGCCCTGGGAGTGTGGGTGCTGCCCTCTCTGTGCCTGGCCTGAGCCAGGTGGAGCTGGGCCGGAGCCATGGGGTGAGGTGACCAGGTGACAGCAGGAGTGGGGGCCTAAGAAAGGGAGGAAGCCGTCTCACAGCGAGGCACCCAGACCTGCAAGCTCCTTCCTCTCTCTGTGTGATGGGAGCACAAGCCACACAAAGCCCTCCAAGCCTTGGAGGGTTGGCTGGGGGTCCATCGAGTCCAGGTTGGGGGACACCAATGGTGTCATACCAGGGAATAGGAGGGGTAGTGACTGAGACCGAGACCCAAATCCAAACGCTTTCACATGGACCCCCAAGGAGTGGAGGGAAGCCCTGGGGCACCCTGGAGTGTGCAGGCATCTTGTGACACCTCCCTGTCAACGTTTTGGTTGACCCAAGCCTGCCCAAGAGGCCTCAGCCCCCCACGGGCCTGGCTGAGACCTGCCGTGGTGGGGAGGGGTGAGCAGAAAGCCTGGCCTCCGCCCCAGGATAGCCCGAGCCTCCTCTTCAAGGGGGCAGGAGGGCAGGGTCTCAGGAGGCCCTGAGAGAATCATTTCCCTTGCATGTGAGAACCCGCCTGTCACTCTGCTCCTGGTTGGCCGCTGTGGCCCAGGTGGAGGGAGCTGAGGGGTAGGCGTGAGGGGTGGTGCTGGTGGATCTGAACCTGGGACAGCGGTACCCCAAGCCTTTCCTTCCCATGTGCACCCAAAGCTTGATCAAGGGTGAAATAAGCAGAGCTACAGGTGACAGCCCTGCCCAGGCTGGGAGCCGGCGTGGGAGGGAGTCTCGGGTGCGGCCCCCTTTGCTCCGAGCGGGTTGGGGGGGCGGGCATGTAACGGTGAGCTGGCACCAGAGGAAAATCGTGGTTACCAAAGCAAAGAACTTGTCTTGGGAGAACGCTAAGAGTGCATGCTGAGGCGGCGAGCAGGCGTCTGCCAGTGGCCCGGGTGCCAGGACAGCCAGGTGAGGCCGTGGCAGGTCTGCTGCCCTGTGTGCACTGGGGGGCACAGTTTTACTGGAGTAAAAATTTTATTATGGAAATGGCTGATATATTGTGTTTTTAAGCTACTCAAGCATGCCACTGCACACTCCAGCACTTTATGTTTTGCAAATGTCGCAAGATTGACTGGTCTAGGTGCAGGTGACGGGAGTTGCAGGGTTCTAAGCTAGGGGTGGCAGGACCAGACCGGAAAGGCTGTGAAAAGGTGGCTTTCTCTTAGTGCTCCTGTTGTCAGGCACGGGCCTGTGTGCTTCCCTGGTGTTCTTGTGATCATGTGATTTTTGGAGCATCCCTGCAGGGTGTCATTAACCCTTTTGTAGATGAGGAAACTGAGGCACAGAGATAAAGGAATTTGCCTGAGGCTGCTTGCTCTTAGTGGTGAAGGCGGACCAGTTGCAGACCCAGGAATTCTGGCTTCTGAGCCTGTGCTCCTACCATTCAGTACCACTGTGCCAGGGAAAAAGATGTGACTTTTAAAAATAGAGCAAATTCGAAGAAAAGTACATATATTTTTTTTTGAAAAGTGTATATATATATTTTTTGAGACAGGGTCTACTCTGCCGCCCAAGCTAGAGTGTGGTGGTGTCATCATAGCTCACAGCAACCTCAAACTCCTGGGCCCAAGCCATCCTCCTGCCTCAGCCTCCCGAGTAGCTGGGACTGCAGGTGCACGCCACCACGCCCGGCTAATTTTTTTAATCTTTTGTAGAGATGGGGTCTCACTGTGTTGCTTAGGCTGGTCTCAAACTCCTGGCCTCAAACCATCCTCCTGCTTGGCCTACTGAAGAGCTGGGATTACAGGTGTGAGCCACCTCACCTGGTCTAAAACAAGAAGAATATTATCTAATCTTGGGATGAGGGATACTCTTAAGCCAGACAGGAAACGTAGAATTTATAGGGGAAAAGACTGACTGATTTTTCCCCCAGTTTTTTATTTTGAAAAATGACATTGAAAGATTTGATCATCATTAACATTTTACCCCATTTGGTTATGCATGCTCTCTCCTCCTCCCTCCCTCCCTCTCTCTCTCTCTCTCTCTTTCTCTTTCTCTCTTTCTCTCTCTCTCTCTCCGCCCCCTTCTCTCACATATTTTTTTCAGCAGTTGTAGACATGCTGATGCTTCTCCCAAAGCTCTTCCGCAGGCATTTTCTAAGAATAGGCACAGTCTTCTACATAATACCAGAATAACGCTTAAGGAAATTAACAAGAATTCTCTAATATCATTTAATTGTTGATCCATAATCAAATTTCCCCAATAATTCCCAAAATTTCTTGTATAGCCTTTTTTGTTTTTCCAAATCAGGATGGTACAGGATCCAACATGATACGTTTGCCCCTATACACGGACTTTTTGAAGAGTCGGGACCAGTTTTCTCGTAGAAGGTCTCAGGTCAGGTTCTGGGTTCGAGAATGGCTGCTTGGTGTCATCCAACTTGTTCCTCCCTCCTCGTGTGGCCTGTGAGCTGCAGTGCGGTCTAGCAGTGAGGCAGGAGAACCTCCTGTCCCTGTGCCGGGCCCTGCGGTCAGTGCCGGTAGGGTGGTGAGGACCGCGGCTCTCCATTGTGAAGGGTCATTTCCTCCCGTCACTGGTAAGGAGTCTGTGGGGGTGATACTTCTGTACCCTGGAAAGAAACTGGCCCCACAGCCTTTCACCAGATGGTTTTAGCATCCGTCAACGATCCCGAGTCCGCTACATTGGAGTTGTCACAAGGTGACTTTCTAATCCTGACATTCCTTCTGCGAGTATTGGCAGGTGCTCTGCTGTCAGGAACAGCTGCTGCACACCCGCCTTCTTTTTAGTATCGCCCTTGTCTCTTGGGTGTTTGTTGTTGCTGTTGTTCAAATGTTATAATCAGTTACAAAACTGACAGATGTGATTCACTTCTGTATCACAGAGTAGGAGAATTTGCTTACAGTGTACGTGTGCCAGATAAATGCTCAACATGCCCATTGTACAAAGAGCTCCTGTAGACTGTTAAGAAAAGGCTTTTAAAAACCCAAGAGAAAAACAAGCAAAGAGTAGGATCATACAAGGAAGAGGAGATGCACATTGCTGATGAACATGAAAAGATGCAGCCTTGCTAGTGATCGGGGAAATGCAAATCCAAGAGCCAGGTGCCGCGTTCCCTGTTGGCTGCAGGAAGCCAGTGGGTAACTTCTGTGGCCAGTGGGGCGGGCAAACCGGGGCTCACACGCAGCGCGATGGAGAAGGGGAGCACGTGGGGCTGCCACACTTGGAAGAGTAATCGGGCATCATCCATTAACATGAAAAATTCTCATGCCTTTGAGCGTAATGGGTCCCACTTGTGGGCACACTCCCTATGGGAAGAAAACACTGTGGGTACACGGGTATCGTTATAGCTTTGCTTGTAGTGGTTGAAAAGAAAGAAGCCACCCGAGTGCCCCTCGGCAGGGTAATGGTGAATAACTGATGCACGTCCGAGCTATGAGATGTTAGGAAGCGGACAGATTAGCGAGAGCGACGCCCGGCCTGGGGAGGCGGCAAGAGTGCTCAGGGAGCAGCTGGCCCTGGGGGCGCTGGGCTGGGGGCAGAGTCCTGTTGAGGTGTCAGCAGGAGGGAGGAACAGGATGCTCATTCTGGAAGCATCCGTGATAAGGAGAGGGAGGAGGGCGCTCAGCCAAGAGAGTGGTTTTCCAAGCGTGTCGTGAATGTGTTTTCATAACCTAAAATAAAATTTTCAAAAGATTGGCAAAGGGCACATTTTACACTAGTCACAGCCTACTTTCTTTCTTCGTACCCCACCCCAAGTCTGAATCGAAAATTATCCTCTCCTCATTCCAAGGCGGAATAATCTTCTGTTTCTTTTTATGAAAGTGATGTACCTTTTATAAACATTTCAGAAGACAGGGTAAAATATACACATCACAGAAAAATATAAAGAAGCAGAAGAAACCACTGGCGATCCTAACCAGAGCCACCGTCACCACTTTGTTACCATTTTGACACATTCCTTTTTTTCCTCTGCATTTTTTACATAGGTCCCTGTTACATACAATTTTGTATCTGGGCTTAAAAAAAAAATCAAGTATTGCCACCCATGCTAGGTAAAAACGTCTTTGCAAACATTATTTGAAATGGTTGCATAATATTCCACCACATGGAGATAGAAGCATTTACTTCCTTCTTTCCATGTTGTTTGATGTCCAGGGGTGCTTTGACTTTCGGGGGTCTAAACCTTTCCCCCCATATCAGGCGGACACCGTAGGGCTCCTGTGGTAGCGGGGTCCGGCACGAGGCTCTTTTCTTTGCCCCTTTGTGCACGTGGCTAAATTGCCATGCAGCAGATCAGTCAGCGTGGCCCCGAGAACAGCGATCGGGGGACCCCACGTGCATGCTTGCCCCATAGGGCAGTCTCGTTAAAGCAAAAGGAAACTTTTATGACTTTGGTAGAGGAGAAATAGAATTTTACTTTTGTCTTAATTTATAATTCTTTAAGTATCCAATGAGTGTGAGTGCTTTTGCACGTGTATCAGCCGTTTGAACTTTCTTTACTCATTTAGAGACTTTGTGTTTATTTTTTGCAGCAGTGTTGATGAGCTTTGTGTCTATTAATGATATTAACCTATTGATACAGTCACATTTTTTTCAGGTAGTTGATTTCTCTTTAATATATTCCTCTTAGGGTTTTTGTTGCTTTTTGTCATTCAGGGTTTTTCGTTGCTATGTATTTCAATCTATTGCTCTTTTCTCTGCGGGCCTTTACATCCGCTGGGTGTTCCTTTGGAGCCCCTCCTTTCCCGCAGCCCAGCCCCTCTTCTCGAGCTCCCTCCCTGGCTCCGACCTCACTAGCCAGAGAGAGGCGGCTTCCTCTGGCTCCCCCAAGCCTGGCACCGTGCCTGGCACAGCACGGGCAGGGCGGAGGCTGGACAGCGAGGGCTGAGGCGCAGGCAGCAGGTGCGTGTGGGTGGTCAGGGTCTTTGGGATGGTGCCCGGAGCAGCACAGGGGAAGGTGTGAAGGTGGGTCCAGGGAGGAGAGGGTGGGGAGAACTATCTTTTGGGGGTTTGAGAAGGGCTGGACGGGTGTTTGCAGGTAGTGCCCTGTACCTCTGCTGCTGGGTGTCATTGGCTGTCTTGAGCCTGGTTTGGCCCTGAGACTGGCTGCACAAAGTTGCTGCTGGACAGACCAGGGGCCTAGATCTCCTTGCTGACTGGGGAGAGGTCCTGCCAGCGACGACCTCCTGGTTGGCTCTGACTCTCTGCCTTGACCTTAGAATGTCAGTTCCCAGAGGACAGCAGCTCTGCAGGTGGCTCTAGAGACCTTCGTAGCCCTTCTAATCCTGAGGTTGAGGGCCCTGTGGGCTCCTCGGCTGTGACCAGGGTTACCTGGCATCATTTCATGGTGATGGTTTAGCCCTTGGCCCCAGGCTTGAGAGCTGCTGGGCTGGCCAGGGCAGCAAGGTATGAGAGTGGATTAAGATAAAAGTCTAAAACCCAGCTGCTCAATGCGCTATTTCAGTTGCTCTAGGATGCGGGAGAACCAGGTCGGCTGGGGACACGTGGTGGGTGTTTGACAGGAAGATTGTGCGGATGAACTGGCTGAAACTTGCAGCATTTGGAGGTGGCCCTGTGCCCCCTCCCCTGAGCGTGAGGCTGGGCGCCTGGGCGGGGCTGTACTCCGGCACCCACCGTCTAGGTGTAGGCGGAGGCTGGCCAGTGCAGGGCCCTACAGGACGGGGGGTGTGCGCCCCAACCCCCTGGTCAGAAGGAACCCGCCAGGAGGGGCTCTCGGAGAGGGGAGTTCATTCATTAGATGTCCCGTGCTGTGCCCAGGACCTTGTGACCCTGGGAAGCTTTGGTTCAGGACGGCCGTCTGTGTTTCCTCTGGCCTCTTTCCTGACCGCAGGGCTGCCTGGCCCGTGTGGCTGTACACACACGCATGGCGTGAACGTCTGCCTGCCAGAAGGAAGCATTCCAGGTTGGCATCTGGGCCACCGCACCACTTTCTCCCTGCAGGGGAGCTCAGGAAACCCGAGCCAGTCGTTCATGCCTCGTGGTAGTCCAGGGCTGGGTGAAGGGGAGTAGGGGACAGGAGTTTTTTGAAAGGTCACTGAGGAAGGACCTTAGGGAGGGGTCTTCTGGAAGGAGAGGCCCTGCTAGGAAGGCCAAGGCGGGGCCGTCCAGATGTGGGTACCGGGACGGGTATGAAAGGAAGATGGGGGTGCCTCCTGAGAGATGAGCTCTGATCAAGGAGAGGTTTGGGTTCCGGTTGGCCCCGTGTCAGCAGAGGTCTCGGCAGGCCAGGGAGGCAGAGGCCTAGAGAGGGAGCCCCACAGGCTCTAGCTGGCCAGCCAAATGGCCTGAGTTCAAATCACCTGCTGGCTGGTGACCTCAGGCAAGTTCCTCAGCCTCTGTGCCTCTAATTCCTCATCTGTAAAATGGGGAGATTAATTGTACCTTTCTCAAAGAGTTACTGTGCAGGCTAAACAGGTTAATATGTATAAAATGCTCAGAGTGGGGCCCATCGTGTTCAGTAAGTTGCTGCTGTTATCACGTGCCCAGTGGTGTCCCACGTGGCTACTGTCTCGGGTGTCTGGGGCACCCAAGGTGGCTCAGGTGTTCCTAGGGGCCCCAGCTGTGCCCTCCTCAGGGGGCCCAGGAGCCCAGGCCCCTGCATGAGATGAGGCAGATTAAACATGAGCATGTATGGCGGAGACGAGATGTGGTGTGGGTGCCGGGGATGCTGGGGGGAGGCTGGGCTATCTGGGAGGCCCTCGAGAGTGTGGTGGGGGCAGCAGCCATGAGCCGTGTGACACCTGCCACTGAGCGGGCTGGGGTGGACGGGGCTGGCCCCACATAGAAGGTGGCCTCCCGAACGTGCCCTGCTGTTGTAACATCTGGCATGAGAATCCAGGTGCATTTAAACTTTTGTCCACTGGACTCTCAGCCTACCCGATTGTTTTTTTAAAAATCATGTACACTGTTGCCTATATATAGTGTGTCTGTGCATTGCAGCACCCCTGCCCTTGAGACCCTGAACTTACATATCTTCACTTGTGCTCTCAGCAGCTCAGTTTCTGCAGTTCCTCCATGTCGGTCCTGCAAAATTAGTGCAATCGTTTGAATACTGTATTGCATTTTCCATTTATAAAATATTTTACTTTTGGCCAGGTACAGTGGCTCATGCCTGTAATGCTAGCACTTTGGAAAGCTGAGGCAGAGGGATTGCTTGAGGCCAGGAGTTCGAGACCAGCCTGAGCAACATAGCGAGACCCCATCTCTACAAAAAAATAAAAAATTAAAAAATAATTTTACTTTTGTAAAAAATGAACGTAAATAGAAGTGATGGTACTTCTGATAAGGAATGAAGATCTCATAAATTGAATGTATTTTAGAAACACATTAGGCTGGAAGAAGTAGATTTTTTACTCATGGGACTTAAGTTGGACTGTGTGTTCAGTTTTGATGGGAGATAACATTTAAAAATATATGAAATGCAGGAAATGGGTCAAAATTGTGAGGAAAAGGCATGGAGCAATTAGAGGGCATGTAATACTTCACATTCTTTTTTTTCTTTTGAGACAGGGTCTCATACTGTCGCCCAGGCTGGAGTGCAGTGGTGTCATCATAGCTCACTGCAGCCTTGAATTTCCTGGCTCAAGCAATCATCCCACCTCAGCCTCCTGAGTAGCTAGGACTAGAGGCACATGCCACCACACCCGGTTAATTTTTTAATTTTTTGTAAAGACGGGTCTCACTATGTTGCCCAGGCTGGTCTTGAACTTCTGGCCTTAAGCGATCCTCCTACCTTGGCCTCCCAAAGTGCTGGGACTACAGGCTTGAGCCCCCGAGCCCCTCCATACTTCACATTCTGAGTCCAGAACCCCCTAAGTACCAAGGTAGGGCCACAGGTTCCTGCCCTGCCTCTCAGGCCATGGGAGGGTTAGGAAAGTTATGAAGTGTCCAGGGCACTTGGTGCAGGGCCAGCCCAAGGGATTGGGCATAGCACATGCCGGTCCCCTTTCCCCTGCAGGGAGGAGCTTATGGAAAGCTCTCTTCGGCAGAGTGACACGCGCATGCACTGTGGCTGAGGGCTCAGCAGTGGGCCTGAGTCGGGCCCCAGCACCTGCGGTTGCTGGTCAGAGCAGGTGTCCAGACACTCCCAGGGGCTTAGAATGTGGGCAGATGGGGGACATTCTTTGAGGGGAGGGCCCTTATCCTGTCCACCGTTGTGCCTAACACAGAGTTCGTGGACAGAAAGGAAAACAAAGAAACTGCTGTCAGGTAGCAGGTTTGGTGCAAAGAGGCCATTTCCGGGCTGGGATGACTGCCCCCGTGGAGGGTGGTCTAGGTTCCCCTCCGTGCGCTGGGCAGGGCACTGTGGCTCTCTGCCCGCCCCACCCCGACTGGCCCCTTCTCTCCTTCTGCTTTTCCCCAGGGCGGGGAGGAACGAGGTCACTAGGGAGCTCTGGGATACTCTGAGCTTGGGCCCTTGAAGGGTTCCGGGGATATGAGGCGGTTTCTGTGCAGTCCTGACTGCCGTCCCCTGCAGCCAGCCCCATCACCTGTAGGTGGGGTGGGGCAGAGACTTCTGTCTGCTCACCCTGTCTCCACTTAATAAGCACTCACTGAGAAAATAATGTTAAATGAAGACTTGGAGGCCTGAGCACTGGTCTGGGAATCCGAGTCCTGTGCCTTGTCTAGGCTCTGCCACTGATGGGCTGTGTTACCTCAGGTGAGTCACTTGCCCTCTCTGGGCATCAGTGCCCTTGTATCTAAAATGTGAACATAGAACCAGAGCATGAGTCCTGAACCTGGACTCCATGGCGGGGCACAAGGGGGCTAGGAACCTACTAAAACACACCTGCATGTTTTTTCCAAGTGTGTGTTGTTTTTTCTGTAGAGTCCACAGCTGTTGTCATTTCCTAGGTCTGCAGTAATAAAGCACCGTAAACTCAGTGGCTAAAACAACAGAAATTTGTTCTCTCACAGTTCTGAAGGCCAAAAGTCTGAGATTAAGGTGTTGGCAGAGCCATACTCCCTCTGAAGGCGCTAGGGAGGGGTCTGTCCCGGGTCTCTCTCCTGTGTCTCTTCACAGTGACTTCCCTTTGTGAGCATCTGTCTCTGTGCCCAAATTTCTCCCTTTTATGGGGACACCAGCCATAACGCATCAGGGGCCCACCCTCCTGCGGTATGACATAATCTTAACTCATGACATCTGCAATGACCCTGTTTCCAAATCAGATTGCATTCTGAGGTCCTAGGGATTGGGACTCAGGGATCTCCAGCGTCCACCCTAGTTCTGACGTCTCTTAGAGATCCCCGAACCAACCCTAGCTGATGTGAAACTGCCAAGGTCATAGACTGACAGCGTCCGCCTCGATTTCCCACGGCGAGAACGCTGGTGCTCACTGGAATGACTCTTGTGTGGGATGTGGCGCTTGCTCTCCTCCGAGCAGTGACGGCTCCTCCGAGGAGTAACAGGCACCGCGCAAGCCCCACACGCACAGCAGACCCAGCTGGGGAGGTGGGATCATCCCTCGTTTACAGATTAAAACCCGAGATGCAGCAAGGCTAAGCTGACTGTGGATGGTCAGACAACTTACAGGTGCCAGAGGCTGAGCTTGATCCCAGCTCTTGCAGCTCCCGGAGCACATCTTGCGGGTGCACCGCCATGTGACTTAGGGTCTGTGCTGATTATTTTGCCTGTGACTTATCTCTTCAAAAGACCTGCCCAGCCAGAGACCATCTCTTTTAGGCCTGCTCTCTCCCCACAAGAACAAAAGCCTGGTGCACAGTTCATGCTCAGCAAAGACGTTCACTCACTCATTCATTCACTCAGAGAATTGTCACACACGCTCTGTGTGCCTGGCAGAGTTCTACTGGGGGAGCATTAAATGCATAAGAAGAACATGCGAGAGTGGCGAGTGCGGTGATGTTGACGGCGAGGTCTCTGAGAGGGTCAGCTCCTGAGGAAGGGATGTTGCAGCTGAGACCCGAATGACCTCAACAAGCAGGTGTAGAGGCCCTGGGCAGGGAACAAGGCCTGTGTGTTGGTGGTCTGGTGACTGGATGGAGGTGGGTCACGGGGAGAGTGACGGATGGGAGCCCGAGGGGCAGTGGGACAGACTCAGGAGCTGGGGTGTCACCGTGTGCCAGTGCTCCCTGGGAAGCTGTTTTAAGAGGCCACGCCTCCTGCTGTGAAGGAACTAGGCGGGCTGTGGTGCCGGAGGGGAAGCAGACAGGCGACCTGGTGGGCCAGGCCGGGAGGAGTGGCTTGCCTTCTTGCAGGAGAGAGGAGCCAGTGAGAAGGTTTGGGCCAGGTGGAGGAGGGAAGGCCCCCAGGACTGAGCGTGGATGGGACTGGGGGAGTGTGAGAAAGGGGGTGGGGAGACCGTACTAGGTTTGTGGCCTGAGAACTCGGGGAGTTGATGCTGTGCCGTTTGTAAGGTGGGGGACGCTGGGGTGCAGCACTGCGGGGCGGAGTGTAGAGGTCAGGGACTGCCACCGCAGAAGCTTGACTGGTGTCAGCGGACAACTGCCGAACTTACAAGGGGGATGTGGCCTGCAGGCGCCAGCAAGGGCTGTGGGTGGGTGGGGTAGGCCGCCCAAAGACCCCTGTCCCCTTCTCCTCGGATGCCCTAGTCCACTGCTACCGCCTGCCCTGGGAGCCTGTTGTGTTCCTCACTGCCTGCCCGGGCTCAGGGCTCAGCGACGGCGGGGCGGGGCCAGCCCGAGTGGCCGCCGAGGCGCACCAGCATCCCCGCCAGCCAGCACCCAGCGCAGGAAGATGTTTGCTGCCACCTCGTGGGCAGGAAGAGCCTGACCGGTCTTGGAGGGCCGGTGTGGCTCTCAGGCTACACCAGGCGGAGCTAACCACAAACTGGCTTTTCAGAAGACAGCTAGTCAGTCAGTCCTTCCTCATCTCTGAGAAGGACAGCCACCACTTCCCTGTGGGTTGCGTGCGCTGCAGCTGGGCACAGCCCAAGACTTATCAATGGATCAACCAGCAAACATTTGGGTGGAGGGTAGGGACAAGGGCCTGCAGGTTCCGGGGCCACAGCTGCCCTTTCCTTGTCCTCAGGCCCAGCCCTCTTTCTGGGCAGTGCCACATCTCACGCTGCCCAGGAGGTTTTCCCTACCCTATCACGGCCCTGCGCTCACCTGGGCCGGCTTAAGTGGCCCTTCAGCTTGGCCAGCCATCGGGCATAGCCAGGGCAGCCCTTTCTCTGTACTTGCAGGCACTCAGAGTGGCGGGAGCTGTTTGGTGCGCCACTTCTGCACCTGTGCCTCCAGGGAAGGCTGTGTTCATCCTGACCCAGAATGCACACTGCAGGCATCTGTCAGGAGTTTCATCTTTAGTCCCCTAGACATTTCCATGGAGCCTCCCAGCCCCTAAGAGGCAAATTCATTCTGGAGCCTCTGATGGAACAGAGAGAGCTGAGGTGAGGGCCAGTTTTATGGAAATCCTGTGTGTTGCAGCCTGGAGCTCTTTAGGGCTGTCCTAAGTTCCTTCAGGCCCAGTAGGCAATGGCCGCGTCGAGGACAGCTGTCTTTGCTGCATATCTTTGGAGCAAAATCTTGTCGAACAGAGACCTCATCACTGACCCCATGAGGAAAAGAGGTGTGTGCCTGCGGCTGTTCTCCTTTCTGGGGTCTTTGACTGGCTTGATGTCCTGAGATGTTTATGTGGGGGTAGGTGCCCTTCTCTGTCTGGTTTCTCTGGGTCAGGAAAGGTTTCTGGGGAAAAGGGTAGGAAGGAGGAGGCAGCCAGGTGAGGAAGAGGAACCTGTTCTAGGTTTGGGAATTGACCCAGGCTGACCTTTGTACCTGGGCTGATTCTGCAGGTGCAGTGGGACCTGGGAGCCTTTGTGTCCTCTGAGAACGTAAGATATAAAGCACTGCTCCCTGCCTTCCCTGAGACCTGTGTGTGTGTGTGTGTGTGTGTAGCCAGCTGGGGCCTTCCCCCCCTTCTCTCCTGTCCTGCTGTTCTCCCGCTGGGAGCCAGCTGGGTTCTAGAGCATCCCAAACCCTGTTGGGCACTTTGCCCCGTCCCCCTGCAGTATCCAGAGAGCAGCACCCATAGCGGCTGTTCTGTGCTTGCATTTTCATTGGCTTGGGAGGAGGGTCTGTGAATGGCCTTATTCTACTGAGAAAGGACCGTCCGTATGTATGTGAGAGAAGATGGACAGAGATGCAGATCGGGAGGTCAAGGCAGAAGGGTCTATAGTTCAGTGAGGCTGGCAGACTTAAACTGGGAAATGTGAGTCAGGATTCCTGGGTTCTGTTCTTGTCTCCACACTTGCCTGAGGGTCCTGGGAAAGGCTCTTTTGCCCAACTGGCTATTATCTATTTTGGGGGGATATGCATCCTGGAGAGGAAGCCATCGTCACTGCTGTTAATAACTAGTCCCATGAAAATACGAAATCACCCCAGGGCCTGTCCAGGCCTGAGAGATCCAGCCCGGGGCTTGGGAGTTCCACCCCCCGCCCCCCCGCCACGCGCTCCTTTCTGCAAAGAGCACCCAGGAAGGCGAGGCCTCGCCTTCCTGAAGCATTCCCCCAGCCCCACAGGAATGCGCCACTTTTATCTCCCACTTGGCTCTGACCAGGACTGTGGAATTCTAACGCTGACACAGACACACTGGGCTGGACTGGGAGTGGAGGAAACTTGGGAGTGTCATCTCTTTAAAGGAAACGCGAGCCCCCGGTCCTTTGCCACTACCTAAACTGCTTGCTCCCCGTCTGCTTGAGGTACTGGGGCAGCTCTGGTGATGTCATACTTTGTGGAGTGTGGTAAACTGGCTCATTTTCAGAGCCCCGAGAGAGGCCTGATGTTTACGATGCAGTGTCAATCACAGCCGGTGAGTGCCTTGCCCTGTTCTGGGGTGAGCCCCGGATTTTGGGTATCTGGTGCAGCCCACACAGAAATCTAAAGGGCAGCAGAGCTGGGAGAGAAAAGTTTTTGTTTAAAAAAAGTGTCAGTCTCTAGTCAGTACCGCAGTCTATCACTCTTGGGCCATCGTCCAGAAAAGAGGTGAGACCCAGCAAGTAGCTGGGGAACGAGAGTTCAAGGCCTCAGAAATGAGTCACTTGTCCAGAACTGTGGTCCAGGCCAGAGGTTATCTTTTGACTTTTCTGTTGCCTTTAGGCAGGACACGTAACCCAGTCCAGAGTGATGAGTATCTTCTGGGTTTTATAATGGCCAGAGAAGACAGCTCCAGTCATCATCAGAAGCCAACTTAGCATCCAGCGAATCTCAACTCAAAACGTCTCATTCAGGCTCCCCATTTTACAGATTAGACTGGAGCCCAGAGAAGGCATAAGGCTTGCTTCCTGACTCCTGATTTAGGCTTTTAATAAATCTGGCCCTCGTCTTGGCCCTTCTTCCTTTGGGGAAAGAGAAAATGGCCCAATTTTCTCCAAAACAGGGCCCAGTGTGTGGCATACTCCAGGACTGTTATTTATCTGGCCTGCTCTTAATGACAGCTCCTCGCCTACCTGGCCAATCCTAGGAGGAGCCCTGGGCTGGAATTTCCTGTTTTCTGAGGGCTCCCGGGGGCTGCCCCAGCAGGCCGGCTCCCCTGCGCCGCCGTTCCCGGGTGTTCCAGGCCAGACTTGCCGCCTCTCCTGGCTGGGCTGGCTCCGGGCCTCTCCAGGTCTGGGCTTGCCGGCTGCGAGGTGGAGGAGTCGAGGGACTCGGTTGGCCCACACCAGGTGCCCGGAGACCGGAGGTCCGTGCGCCCCGGCGGCGGCCCCGGCCCGGGCCCAGCCCCGCGCCCTTCGCCATGGGCCTGGCCCTCGCCCGTGGGCCCTGAGCATGGAGCGGGGCTGGCCGCCGGGGGACAGCAGCAGCGGGGAGCGGCCCGCCGCCTGCCGCCGCGCCCTCAGCGTCTGCGACTCGCTGGACCTGCACGGCGCCCCGGCTGGCCGCGCTGCCGCCGCCCTGCAGGCCGCTCTGTGCGCCGCGCGCGAGCAGCCGGCGCGGCCGCGGAGCGTATGCTCGGGTGGTCCGGGGCAGCCGCCCGCCGGTGCCCGCGGCCTGCTGCTCGGCCTCCTGCGCCCGCGCCTCGGCCGCCGGGGCCCAGCGCCGTCGGGGCCGCCCTGCTCGCCCGCGCCCAGCCCGGAGCCCAGCCCCGCGCCGGCCCGGCGCAACCGCACCCGGGGCGAGCCGGCGCCGCGGCCACGGCCCACCAGCATGACTTTCCTGGAGGTGAACCGCCTGGAGCTGGCGGCGGGCGAGGCGCCGGGCGCGGGGCTGGGCCGTGCGGGCAGCGCGGGCTTCCTGCGGGGCGCGTCGCTGTGGAGCAGCCAGCGCTGGCAGGTGTTCCGCGGCGGCGGCGGGCGCAGTGCCGACGGTCCCCGGCGCGGCCTGTCTGCGCTCAGGAAGAGCTTCAGCTTCCGTCTGCGCCGCGGCCAGGAGATCCGGCGCTCCGAGTCGGGGCTGCTGGCGCGGCCGCCCCGCGCGCGCACCCGTAGCGACGGCGACGCCAGCTCTCTGGGCGCCTTCCCCAGCCGCCGCGACCTGCTGGGCTCCGAGGCCCCGCGCGCCGCGCCGGAGCCGGGCCGCCCCCGCGCCGCCGGCCTCTGGAGGCTGCTCACCAGCCGCTTCCGCCGGAGGGAGTCCGCGCCCGCCGCGCCGCTGTGGAGCCGCCGGGCAGCCGCGGCCCCCGGGCTCCTGGGCGAGAGGAGCGGTAAGGGGGATGGTAGCGCGCGCTTGGGTGGCCTCCCTGGTTGGAGTCTAGCAGGAAAGGAGAACTTGTGTGAGAATCGGTAGGTAACCTAGCTGCTAGAGATACATGTGTTATGCCGGCCAGGGGCTAGCTGGGACTTGCTCACGTGCCGTCAGCCCCCAGTGTCTGGGTCGTTTGCAGTGTCCAGAGGGGCTGACAGTGGCAGAGGATTGTAGGGCAGTGCAGGCGACAGCGTTGTCATAACATCCTGGAATAGGAAGGGCCTAGGTTTGGATCTGGCCCTCCTCCTATTTGGCAGATGCAGAGTTTTGGCCCAGGAAAGGAAGGACACTTACCAGCATCAGATGGTTCTAGCCAGCCTAGAACGTTCCCTAGTTCCCAGGCCGGGGTTGAGCTCTCGCTTCTAGCTGCCTCTGCGGATGAGTTTAGGGACTACTTGTGGACCTGGCCTTTGAGACAACGTTGGGATAGTGCCTCTGGGAGTCAGCTGGGGAAGCCAGTGCTGCCCAGCCAGAGAGGCAGGCCCAGGCCAGGGCCACCCAGAGCTGGCCCAAGGGTGTGTGTGGAGGCCTGGAGGATGAAGGCTGGCTGTGGGTGGGCCTGAGGCTTCCCTTTCATGGGACACTGCTTGAGTCAGGTGCTGAGAATGGAGTGGAGGGAAGGACACCCAGGGAGGTGGGTCTCTGGGAAAGAGAGAGGTGGCAGCCTCCCCACTGAGGAGGAGCCTGCGAGGGGGCGGGGCAGGGCGGGGTAGGTGGCTCCTGGTTCGACCTGCCCCTCATAGAACAGGGCCAGGTGAGGCTCCGCCCTCCTCACCCTGGCTCAGGAATGTGGTGGGTGGCCCCACCCTGCCAAGGGTGAGCTGTTCCTACTCGCAGGAATCTGGCCCACCTCCTGCCAGGTGCCCAGCCCTTGGGGCAGGTCTGAGACCTGCTGGAGTGGCCTCGTACCTGGGCCCCAAGGGCTCTAGGCTGGGGCAGGAGGAGGAGGGATGCAGGTCCAAGTCCAGGTGAATTGAGCCCACAGCCCTGAGTCCTGTCCTGAAGACTGTCCTTGCTCTGTTCCTCTCAGAAAGAACCTTCCCACTGTTTCCTAGGGAACTAGGGGTGGAGGGTTGGGGTCTCCTTGAGGAAGGTGCTGTTCTCTGGTCTTGGCCTAGGGAGGGGCATCCTAGGTGACACTGGCGCTGGTGGTGAGGACAGGTATATATGTCACCTTGGCACTGATGGGGTGGCTCTGTCTTCCACAGACTCGTTTGTGAACAGCCAAGAGTGGACGCTGAGCCGCTCTGTGCCGGAGCTTAAAGTGGTGAGTGAGGCCCATGGGGGCGAGGGTGCGCAAGGCAGGCAGCCAGGCCTGGGCCTCGCTTCTCCCGTGCCCTCCCCTGCTCCTTCTCAGCGTGTCCCTCCTGCTTCCTCTCTCCTGCCCCTTCAGCCTTGGCCTTTCTCCGACCTGCCTCTTCTGCCTTCCCTGCCCAGTCTTCTCCTGCGTGCCCGCTGACCGCCACTCACCCCCTCCTCTCCTGCAGGGCATAGTGGGGAACCTGTCTAGTGGGAAGTCGGCCTTGGTGCATCGCTATCTGACAGGGACCTATGTCCAGGAGGAGTCCCCTGAAGGTGAGCGTCACAGGTCCAGCCGAGGCACGGAGGCTGGCCTTCTGCCCCTGCCCCTCCACAGGGTCAGGGTGGGGGTCTCCAGCTCCTGTCCTTCTTAGCCCTCGTCTCCGGGTGGATTTCTTCTCTGCTTGGCCTCCTTGGGCTCGTTCTCCTCATCTCGGTGCTGACCGTGCGCTCTGTCCTAGGGGGGCGGTTTAAGAAGGAGATTGTGGTGGATGGCCAGAGCTACTTGCTGCTGATCCGAGATGAAGGAGGCCCCCCTGAGCTCCAGGTGATGCTCCTGCCCCAGGGCCTGGGGCCCACCCCTGTGCCTGGAGGCACTTTCTCAAGCTTGCGGACTCCGACTGGGCGACTGGGCGAGTTTGCGACTGGGGAGAGGGATCCGCCTGGGTCTGCCTGCCTGGTATGGGAGTTTGCTGGGGCCCAGGTGAGGGTGCTAATTCTGCTTGGTCTCCCCTAGTTTGCTGCCTGGGTGGATGCAGTGGTGTTTGTGTTCAGCCTGGAGGATGAAATCAGCTTCCAGACGGTGTACAACTACTTCCTGCGGCTCTGCAGCTTCCGCAATGCCAGCGAGGTGCCCATGGTGCTAGTGGGCACGCAGGGTGAGGCGGGGCCCTGCAGGAGCAGCGGAGGGCGGGAGCCCCGCAGGGATGCACGGTGGGGGTGGCCAGGTGTGAGAAAGCCCCCAGCCTCCACTCTTTGCCCGGTGCTGGCAAGATCTTAGTCCTTCCTGAGTTGCCGATCACTGGAGGCCTCTTTCACGCTCTTCCCCAGTGGAGTCTTGCAGTTCGTGTGACTGTTGTGTCCATGTTTTTTGAATTGAATAAACAGACTCAGAGATTAAGTGGTTGCTCGTTCGCACTCAGGGTTGGAATGAAGCCCAACCTGTGTTCTGGGGACTCTGTGTCCCACTCAGGGCCCTTTGCCCGCCCACCCTCGGGCCAAAGGGCCCCTCCCTCCACTGCTCCAGCTTTGCAGAAAGCTGAGTGAGTCCCACCCTCCTGCTTCCAACAGACGCCATCAGTGCCGCCAACCCCCGGGTCATTGATGACAGCAGGGCCCGCAAGCTCTCCACAGACCTGAAGCGCTGCACCTACTATGAGACGTGCGCCACCTACGGGCTCAATGTGGAGCGCGTCTTCCAGGACGGTAACTCGGGCGCCGGGCGGGAGTCGCTGGCGGGCCAGGCCAGAGTGGGCTGTAGGAAGACTCCCAGTGGGCAGGGCGGTATGGTTTGGGGGGAGGCACTAAGCTGGGCTTTTCCCTTTTCCCCAGTGGGTATAATTGACTCTGCTGTCCCCTGCAGTGGCCCAGAAGGTAGTGGCCTTGCGGAAGAAGCAGCAGCTGGCCATCGGGCCCTGCAAGTCACTGCCAAACTCGCCCAGCCACTCGGCAGTGTCCGCCGCCTCCATCCCGGCCGTGCACATCAACCAGGTGTGGTCAGCCGCCCCGCCCCACCCCACCCCACCATCCTCACCATGCCTGTGTCACCTCTGTGTGTCCCACCATCTCTGCTGGCTGCCTTCTCACACCTGCCCACTTCCCTCTGACCTCCCAGCCTTGCACGTGGTTTGAAAACGCTGGCTCGAATTCCATGTAGCCTGCATGATCGGCCTTGGCCTCCACTGCCCCGTGCTGCCTGCCCCTTCCAGCTGCGCTTTCCTGCTCCCCGCTGGTCTCACCCCCAGTCGCTTCAACTGAGACAACACAAACATTTGCTGCTGTTAACGCTGTCAGAG
Organism: Indri indri; assembly: GCA_004363605.1. Taxonomy (NCBI): domain Eukaryota; kingdom Metazoa; phylum Chordata; class Mammalia; order Primates; family Indriidae; genus Indri; species Indri indri. The sequence goes on from RJWJ010002907.1 coordinate 75,756, forward strand.
TTATCTCAGACAGCTTCCCATTGAAACCGCACTCAGCGGGCACGGGGAGGAGAGAAAGTTCTTTTAGAGCTGCTCCGCACTGGCCCCGGGCGAGACTGGGAAGCAGGTGTAGGCCTGAGCCCCTCCGCTGTCACGGGAGGGCGCCTTCTCCACTTGCCTGCAGCCTGCAGTGCTGTCCTCCGTGGGAGTGGAAGCAGCAGCTGACAGCCGTGTGCCCACCAAGCACGGGGAGTTCGCCCTCAGTGCTCTGGGAGTGTGTATTCTAGAAGGGCAGCTCTTGTCCCAAGGGAATGAATGGCTCTGGATGTCATGTGGTGTTTCAGGGCTGGCGGGGCTGGGGGGTAGTGACGGCTTCTGAGCCAAGTCCTGCCAGTGCTCCTCCCATAATGCCACTGGGACACCTGTCCACACCTGGGCCTACTGCCAGGTTCGTTTTTGGCCCCTGGCGTATGTACCAGCACCTGGTTGAGTAGCCACATTCCCTGCTCTGCCTTGGGCCATCCACAGATGGAGTGGTCGAGCCAGTGGCCACTGTGCCTTGCTTCTGCCAATGGCCATCATCTTTACAAGTCCTGCCTGGCCACAGCCAGCTTTCCAACGACAGCCTTGTTGCTTTTCAGAGACCCCTCCCTTTAGGGCTTATGAGAAGGTGGCAGCATCCCACGTGGGTAAAGGAGGAGCAATGACAGGTCTTCCTTCACTGTCTTTGAGCAGCCACGCCCTGCGCCGACAGAGCTTGGGGCTGGTGTGGCTCAGCTCTGCAACGGCCCTGTCTCGTGGGGGTAGGTCCTGAGGGGCAGTGGTCTGGGCGCTGTGCTCCTTCCGTACAGGCCAGGGTTCAGGGGAGGCAACCCGTCAGGCCATGCGCTCTAGCATGGGCAGTCGAGGGTGAGGCCTGGTTTTCCTGTGCGTGTTTCCCAAGCAGACACTGCCGTGCTCTTTCTGTCTCCACTCTGTGGTCTCTCTTGTCTTTCTCTTCCTTTCCCTTCTCTATTCCTCATCTGCAACTTACTCTGACTGACAGTCTTAGCTCTGTTCTGCTCTGCTTAGGCTGTCCCAGGACCCCGTTCCCTGTCACACACATGCGAGAAGCACATCTCAGCCTCCCCCAGCACCCCGAGCCCAAGCCCGGCCCCAGCACCCACCTGCCAGTGCTGCACCCTTGACATACGCCGCTGACTCTGGGGGCTCATCTGGGGCAACCTGCCGTCTCCTTCCACGCCCCTTGCGAGGCAGGACTTTGCAGTTTGTTCCTTGTAGGCATTGTCACTGATGTCTGCCTGGTAGCCTGGGCCTCTGATTTAGCTCCTTGGGTGGCATAGAAGCAACCCTGCTGGGGCCCCAGGACAAAGGTTCACTGCCCTGGTGGGGTAGCCCCAGCATGGTGACAGCTGCATCCTGCTGGCCTCCAGGCCATCTTCCTCTCCCCCAATACCACCTGTAGGAGCTAGCAGCTCCTCTCCTGGCCCTTGAACCCTGGCCAAGTCCCCATGACCTACTGCCCTGGCGCCTGCCTGCACCTCCCAGAGCCGCCCTCAGCAGCCCTCTTTGTCCTTAGGCCACGAATGGCGGCAGCAGCGCCTTCAGCGACTACTCGTCCTCAGTCCCCTCCACCCCCAGCATCAGCCAGCGGGAGCTGCGCATCGAGACCATCGCCGCCTCCTCCACCCCCACACCCATCCGCAAGCAGTCCAAGCGGCGCTCCAACATCTTCACGGTACGTGACCCGCCCTCCTCCCGCCCAGCTGCCTTCATGGAACCAGCAGGGCAGAGCGCCATGCTCCCAGCCAAGAGGGGCGTGGGCAGCGCCCCCGGTCAGGAAGATGCCACCTGCAGCTTGTCTGACACACAGACACTTGCGGCTTCCAGAGGCTCCTTACTGGTACCCTCAGAATCTTCCAGACTGGTCCTCTGTGCCCACGAGCGGCTCTCCATGGCTGCCCTCCTCACGTCCCCCACGGGCCTCCCCGCCCTCTGCTGCACACACCGACCCCACTGCCGCCTCCCTCTCTCCTAGGCCCCTAGGGTGTCTGTGTCAGCTTGGCGGGACCTCTGGACTCACCTGGCCTAATGCCCCTGAACCCCTTTGATTCAACAGCTAATGAACCGGCGGCCGGAAGGCTGTTTGCCCAAGGCGACACAGAGGGTTAGCTGGCCGAGCTAGAATCAGAGCCCAGGCCTCCCAGTCCGCCTTCCAGCTCTTTTTCCGTTACCCCACTGCCGAGGGGAAAACTCATGCTTTCCACCCACCGCTGTGATTGGTTTAACAAAGGCTTAGCCATCTTTTCCTGGGCTTCACCACGCTGCCTCGTTCCTCCCTCTCAGGTTTGTCCTGTCTCCTTGTGAGCTACTCACTCGCCCCTCTCCGCAATCCTCAGAGCCCACGCTGGGGTCTGGCGTGCCCTCCCTGCGAGGGCCAGCCCCTCAGCTGTAGGTCCCCCGCTCCTGCTGTCTCTCCACTCCCTGTTCCGCCTCGCGGTGCCCACCCAAACTCTAACGCTCCAGCCGGGCTTGGGCTGGACTGTTCCAGGCGTCTTGGCCCAGACGAAGGTGGGTGAGCCGCCTGTGTGTATTGTCACGAGAGCGCCCGCCCTTTGCATCACGCCATGGGCCTCTTTCTGAGAGCAGAGCTTGGCTCTCAGCCTGGGTCTGAGTTCACCCGGCCAGGCCAGACTCTCAGGCCCCTGCCTAGACAGAGCCAGTGCTCCCAGGCTTGACGCGTTCATTCTCGCCTGTGCCCCACCCGGCACGCTGCTCCCACCTGGCTGCCTGCCTGTGTCCTCCCCGGGCCTGCCACGCGCCCTCCGCCATCATGCTGACAAGCCTCCCGCTGACAGCCACCACTGCACACTGCACCTGGCCGGTGCCGGCCGTGCGCAGGCTCACGGCTTCTTGTTTCTGTTCACACCCCTTGAGATACAGAGCCTCGGTGGCCACCTGCTTGTGCCCATGCTGCTGCTGCCACTGCCGCTGAGGAGCCTTTGGGTGCCTGTGCTCACGGTGACCACCGCAGTGCCCTGGCACCCTGCTCCCTGACATCGTGCCTCAGTCATTCGCTGTCTCCGTTCCATTCTTAACCTCCCCTCCCCCTGCTGGCTAGTCTGCAGCAACCCCAGGGCACCCTGCCCGCCTCTGCCCTGCCCGCACCCAGCTCCATGGCCTCCTCGCCGCGGCGCCTGTGCCCTGCCATCCTGTGCTCTCGCTGCCTGCCCGACCGCGCTGCTCCCTGTCATCCTTGCTCTGCGAGCTCACGGCACGGCCTTCCCTGCGGGCCCTTCCATTCTCTCCATCTTCACAGTGGCACCTTATTTTTTTCCTTCCATTGTTTCCATGGTGACCTCACTTGCACCGTCATCCCCAAGGCGGCCTCAGGCATGTCCGTCTCTGTGGGTGTATCTTGGGACCTCCCTTCATCATTGCTGTCGGGGCCACCTCTCTTCTCCCTCATCGTCTTCCCCAGCAGTCACACTTGCTCGAGGGTGAGCCCTCGTGTCCTGCCTGCTCTGTGGCTGGTGACCCCCCACTGGACGTGGTTGTGATGTCCCTGGTCTCCTCCGTCACTTCATGTACTCATTTTGTTGCCACTCTTGCCCCCGTTCCTGTCTGCGGGGGGGAGGTGCCCCTCTGGGCCCCCTGGGGTCCTCCGGTGGTTGGGGTCCTCTCGGCTTGTAGCCTGGCTGGCGTGGGCTGCACCCCACTCTCCCCAACCAGCTCTTCTGTGTGGGGACCCGGTGGCAGCGGTCACATCCACCTTCCTCCTCCCTGGGCCGAAAGGGCAGAGGGCTGTGGCGGTCTGGGCTGTGGAGCCCAGGAGGGGACCAGGGGGCAGCTGCTGCCTGTGGAGCTGCCGGGCAGCAACTGACTCTCCGACGGCTCTTTGCCCAGTTCTCCCTGCTCCCTCTGGCTGTGCTTCCTCCCACACTGCAGTTTCGGCCCTTTGTCCCCTTGCTGTGCCCTGGGCTCCTGACAGCCTGGGAGAACAGGAGGGACGGGGCCTGGGCTGCCGAGTGGCGAACGTCCCCTACTCAGATGGACTGCTCGGCCTGTGTCTGCCCAGCAGGTGCAGTCGCCGCCGCCTCCTCCTCCTCCTCCTCCTCCTCCTCCTCCTCCTCCTCCTCCTCCTCCTCCTCTTCATCCCGCTGCCGCCGCTCCCCAGGTGCCTGGGTCTCTGCCCTCACCAGTGCTGACCGACTTGTGCGGGGCTTGAGTATAACTTGCCAAAATCTTTATTCTTTCGATATTTGCAGATATGTGCCACTGTTTCCAACTTTTCATCAACAAAAAGGCCTTTCCAACTCCTTCCAAATTAGAAGACCAGGTGGTGACACACAGCACCTCTGGACATTCCCCCTGTGCGGGGCCGGAGGCGGGCCGGGCCCTGGGACTGCTCTCAGATGAGAAGCGGCCGCCGAGCTCCCCGCTCCAGAGACCCACGGGAACCTTTGTAACTAACCCCACCCCCAGGGAAGGCTAGGAGCGCTGGAGCCCGCGCTGGGGGCTGCCGGGGACCAGGCCCGGCTGGACGCTGCGCCAGGCTCGCTGCATGGAGAAGAAGGGAGCTCGGCCCCACGCCCAGCGCTGGCGGCGCGACGAGGCCCACAGGGGCTGGGGAGCCCAAGCCCGCCCAGCCCAGCTGCTCCTGGGGGGAGCTTTCCTGCCCCTCCCTCCTCTGCTCCTTCCTGCATGGACTTCTGCCGTTCCTGCTCCTGCTCCGGAAGCTGCCGCCGCCACCGCGCTTGCCTTGCCCCCTCTTTTTGGCCTCCCCCTATTTCCTAGGATCCGCATTCGGGTGGACTCTGCCCCAGGAGCTTGGCAGGGCGCAGGGCCTCTTCTGGCCTCTCTCCTCTCTCTCTCCATCCACTGTGCCCCTCGGGCCACGCCGACGTGCTCGGTGCCACTTGCCGTGTGGTGTCTGTGCCGCAGACGGGCCACCTGCCCGCTCACTTCTGGACTTTGCTGTCCCTGGTTGTCGTGCCCTGTGCTCCCAGCCAGCCCTCAGCCCCACCGTCCACCTCTCCTCTCCCCTCCCTTCTCTTATGCCCCAGCCCCCTGGGCTGCGTGCTCCTCGCACCCTTGGTATTTCGTGTCCTTGCTCTTTTGTAAGGGGCGGGCCCAGCTCAGTGACCTGTGCTGCTCTGTATGGTGCCGTGTGTAAGAATAAACCCGTTGGAATACTCGTGGTCTCAGTTCCTTCCCGTCCCGCCGCCCCGGCCCCGTCCACTGCTAGAGCTGCCCAGGAGGGAGGACAGGGAGGGCTGGGGAGTCCAGGGGGGCAGTTCTCTCTGACAGACCCTGGGCCTCTTTAACACGCCTCTTCTTTTCTCTTCCAGTCTCGAAAGGCTGCAGACCTGGACCGGGAGAAGAGGGCTGCTGAGTGCAAGGTGGATAGTATCGGGAGCGGCCGGGCCATCCCCATCAAACAGGTCAGCACTTTCCTTCCCCTGTGGTCCAAGGGCAGCTCAGAAGGAGGCCTGGGAAAGGCTAGAGTGTGGTTCTTCTCAGGGCCTGTGTGTCAGGAGGCCAGCACCTCCCTGCCAAGCCAGGTACTTAACAAGGGCCGGGTGCTTCTGGTAAGAAACCCGAGGCTGAGCCACTTCCCTGGGCCACCGGCTTCCAGGCGCACCGTCTGCCTGTACCTGCTTGTCACCACCCGGGGGCAGCAGAGAGCCGCCTGCGGTCCTCAGTCGCTCTCCTGGACGTGCTGGTTCTGGAGTTGGACCTGGAGAGGGCTGACTGAATTCGCAGATGAGTAACCCGAGCAGTGTGCATTTAAGGGGATACTGAGGGCTGCTCCTGCCCCAGGTTTACTGGCACAGTTTTATCGATATGAGTCTGTTTGTTTTTAAAGAAAAAGTAGAGATGCCGCCTCCTAGTCTCTCCCCCACTTCCCTTCTGAGTCACTGCCTGGAGGCGCTGTGCCCCCGCCCCCCTCAAGCTTGGCTTCTCCCGGACCTCCTATTGTGGGTCCCTGTGCTGGAAAAGACAGCGATGGGGCGTGTCCCTGCTCAGAGGTGGTGGTGTGTGGGCTAGAGCTGCTGGAGTGCACAGGGGTAGTGTGGGGGGTGTCTCTTTGGTGCATGGGCAAGAGCCTGGGGGGCTAAGGTGCCGTGAGGACAGGCGGGGGGGGCAGTGGGCACGCCGTGGGCTCCGGTGGTTGGAGGGGCCATGTCTACAGGGGGCCATGCTGCCAGGTTTTGACCACAGAGAAGACTGTGGCCAGAGCCCTGGGGCTTGGTTTGGCATGGCCAGCGGTCAGATTTGCCCTCCTGGGCTGGGCGTTTCGGGACCCATGGGCAGTGTGACCTCTTGGAGGGACGGGACCAGTCAGTGTGACCAGGATTCATGTGTTAAGGTTGGGGATTTCTTTTCTTTTTTTTAAAGAGACAGGGTCTCAACAGTTTGAGACAGTGGTCTCAGACTCCTGGCCTCAAATGGTCCTCCCACCTTGGCCTCTTGAGTAGCGGGTTACAGGCATGAGCCATGGCACCTGGCAAGGTTCGGGGTTTCTGACCCCCGTGAAGCCCATTTAGAATGAAGAGTCCCAGGAAGCATGTGAGGGCCCCGAGGGCAGGCCAGGGCGCTGTATGGAGATGTCTGCCCTGCCTGTTTGACTTAGCCTTCCCTCGAAATACTCATCGCATGTATGTGTGGCAGAGCTCACTGCAGTTGGGTTGGCCTACTGGGCTGGCGCCTGCAACGGCTGAGAGCACAGAGCGACAGCAGTCCGAGGCCTGCCCTTCCTCCCGTGTGCGTCTGTGTGTGTATGACGTTTGTGTGCAGAATCGGTCCCCATACAAACCTGTTGATCAGTGGACTTCCCCGCATTCCCTTTGTAGGGGCCTCTTGGTAGGTGACGCTTCTGTGTTTTGGGCGCAGGATCAGCCGCTCCCTGCTTGGAGGCGGGGGGATGCGAGGGAGGGCGTGGAGGGCGTGGGCTTTCTGAGTGGATGTGTGCACGCCACTAAGCATGTTTAATAAGTGAACGGGAACACCTTCCTTGGGACCCCACGTGCTCCCTTTCCTGTCTGGGGTAGTGCGGCCGGGGGCCGACTTACTCTCTGAATCCCCCACGTGAAGGGGGAGATGTAGTGTGGGGCGGAAGCCCTGTGAACTTGCACTTAGGGTTCTGGTCCAGCCTGGGAGTCAGTAGGTCCCTTGGGTGCTACAGCCCCTAAGTCTAAGGGGCTCTTAGTAGGAAGCTCCCCCGCCATGCAGCCCTGAGCCCGCTGCTCGCTGGGGGCCAGTATCAAAGGCCTGTGCTCCCAGATCTCAGTGGCAACCTTTGGGGTGTGCATACCCCTTCCCAGTCCGTAATGATAGGGACGTGGGCGGGGCCGGCCCTGTCTCTCTCCTCTTCTCCCACCCAGTTGCCATTCCTGGAGCTGCCCCTCCCAAACCTGCCCGCTGTTCGGGGCCCCGCCCTGCCAGATCTGCGGCCCCTCCCCTCTCCTGCCCTCCTGTCCCGTTTGCTCTCCCGGTTCTGCTCCTTCCCCTCCCCCCCAGCTCCTGCTGGGAGTGGAGATTGCATTTCAGTTGCCATTTGCATTCCCAATCAATCCGGACTCCGCAATTAAGTCGGCTGGCGGAGCTGGGAGGGAGGCGGCGGCGGGAACGGGTCCTCTGGGGGCTGTCGCCTCCGCACCGCTCCCATTCCGCCCCAGATTGCTTCCTGCTCTGCCGTGCGCAGCCGGCCGGCCAGGGAGGGGAGCAGGAACCCCTGCAGCTCCTCTCCCTCTTGGAACGAGCTTGGAGAGGGAATGGGAGAGGCGCGGGTAGGCAGGGCTGTGTGCTGGCCCGAGCGTGGTCTGTCGGTTTCTGGCCAACGGGCAGGTGAGGGGTGAGCTGCAGAGGGGAGTGGGCGGCGGGGCGAGCCTCTGGCCAGGCCCTGGGCTGCGCTGCCCACGCCTCCCGCTGACCAGCGGCCTCATTACCGCAGGCAGAGGCTCACCTCCAGGTCAGGGCTCTCCTGCTTCCCCTGAAGAGAGCTGGAAGGCAGGGCAGAGTTCTGGGTGGGAAAGGGCGTCCCTCCCAGATGCTGCCTCCCGGCATCCTGACTTCTGGTACCTTCTCGGGGAGGAGGGAGGACGTACGGAAGTCTGAGTCGGAAAGGTGTTGAGAGCCCAAGTCTGCTCTCTTGTTTGTCTGGGGAGACAGAGGCTCACAGCAATAAATGGTTTGTTCGGTGTCGTGGCGCTCGCTGCCGCAGAGAGCGGAGGGCTGGCCCTGGGAGGGAAGGGCTGAACTCTGGCTTGACCCAGGGCTGGGGGGCTAACTAGAGACCCCTGTGGAATGTCCCATGGAAGGCTGGAAGGCTGGGGAGAGGGGAGTGGGCCAAGTGGAGGGAAGGGAGGGAGTCGTGAGCCTGGTGGGCTCTCTGGCCAACATGTCCTCCCCAGGGCTGGGCTCAGGATGGGGACCAAGATGGCTGCCTGATGACTCGGCCAAGGACAGCTGTCGGGGCTTTGCCCGGGGCATACGCTTAGGAGTTCAGTCAAGACATCCACTCTGGGCCTCTACGCACACCATCCACTTACCCATGGTCATTCTTCCTCTGGTCTGTGTCCTGAGAGTGTCACTCCTGGGGGTGCCTCCAGAGCCTGATGGCCACTGTCTTCGGGGTGCTTGTCCAGGAGCCCTGGCTGTGGGCCAGGGGAGAAGGAGCAGCTGGACTATTTGCTGAGCTCTCAGCTGCACCTTGCCCTCGGCCAGTGTGACAGGGATGCCACACCCAGAGGCAGGTCACCAAGGCCCCAGAGGACTGTGGGCTCCTTCACAGACCGTGAGGCAGGGCCCGATTGCCTTTTGGGATGTTCCAGCCCACCCCGTCATCTAGTGAAGGTCCCGTTAACACCGGGTGTCTTCAGAAGCCCCTCTGAGGCTGAGGGGAAGGAACCAGGTAGCAGGATGTGTCCTCAGATGGCCTTGTACTGAAACCCCCCTCTCGTGTGACCATACCTCCTGCAGTGGGATTTGTCCTGGGGGTGGGAGGAGGAGGAGGGGACAGAGGGAGGAGGGGAGGGGGGCGGCAAGGTTGTGAGACATCTGTTGAAAGGTGCCAGACTGGCATCAAAGCGGTGTGGGCCACTGGAAATGAGTGCCCTGTCCTGCCTCTGCTCACCCCTGCTGGGGAGGGAGAGGTCACCCTCGTCCTGCTCTGGCCCTGCGAGGGCTGCCTTCTGTTAGGAAGAACTGAGAGGGGAGGTGCAACCCAGTCCAGCATTCACCCCCAGCCTTGGGCCTCAGCACCATTGGCTGAACACAGGGTCTGCCTGTTTTCTTGCCCCTGGATCTCTTGCTCTTTCCTGGCCATCTTTGGGCAGGGCCTCCATTCCCAAAGGAGAAGCCTTTGGGGCCTCTTTTCTCTCTGGGCTCTGCCTCCTACGTGTGGGCAGAGCCATCCTTTGAACCCGGCGGGTGGGACCCAGGCTGTGCCCTCCCCACTTAGCCCCAAGTTTGTGGATCCGTGTCCCTCTTCCTCCTGTGGGGTTTTTGTCTTGACATTCCAGGGAGCACTGCCTCTTCTCAACCCTCCCAGGCTGTGAGGTTTTGGAGGATGGGCCCACAGGTGGTGACGCTGGTCCCAGTGGCCATCGGGGTTGGATCCTTGCTGACTTCGGCTCCCATTCCGGCCATTCTCTCGTGCTAGTCCTTGTTCCGGGGAGAGCCAGAGCCGGGTGAGGGCTTCTTTCGGGGGTTAGCATTAGAGGAGCAGGTTTCTCCCAGGAAGGGAGCAAAGGCCACGGTATCGTCTCATTTTTGTCTTCCTAGTGGGGCCATTTCCTGCTTTATCATCTCGGCAGTCACGGTCTTGGGGGCCTTTCCCCATGTCTTCCAGCAGACTTTTACTGAATATCCGCTGTGGCCCAGGCATTGTCCCAGGTGCTGAGAGTTTGTCAGGGAACAAAACACACAAAAACTCTTGCTCTCGTGGAGCTTTCATTTGTGCTTAACCCATCTAACATCCACATTGAGTGTTTCACGGCCCACACAGGATGTTTGGTTGCTGAGATAGAAGGCTGGGTCTTCCCGCTGCCTACCCTGAGGAGTCTGGGGCATTCTTGGGACAGCTAAAGGGCTTTTCTGGAGCTACCACAGGGACCGAAAGGCCAGGACCCTACCAAGATTTCTGCTGTTGTTCAGCCCCATCCATTGGAGCCTCCTGGGGAGGAGCACCACTGCTGGCCCCCATCCAAATCCCTGAGCAGCTCCACGAGCTGGGGAGAGCAGACCCCCGCCTGCTGGGACAGTGGCCCAGGCTGCTTCCCGGTGGGTGGTCAGGGAGAGCTGGGTTTGGTGGAAAGATTTGTGTCACTGGCTCTCCTGAGTTCAGCTACCAGCCCTCAAAGGCCTCTCTGCTCAGACAGAGTGGTTCAGGAGAAGGTGATAGAGGAGATTCTTTCCTAATGACACCATGGCCTTCCCGTGCCCTGTGACATGTGGGGCGGCTCTGGTCTCTGAGCGGACCTCTGTTCTCAGGGCATCCTGCTGAAGCGGAGCGGCAAGTCCCTGAACAAGGAGTGGAAGAAGAAGTATGTGACCCTCTGTGACAACGGGCTGCTCACCTACCACCCCAGCCTGCACGTGAGTCCGGGAGGAGGAGCCTGAGCCCTGGGGGGGGCGGGGCTCGAGGGAGAATAACAGGATGGGGGGCGGGGGGGAAGTAGACCTTAGTGATTGCAGGTGGATTTCCTTTGAGAAAGGACCTGGCTTTGGTGGCGTGGGAGGTGCGCAAGCCCAGGCCCCGCTGAGTGCTCACGCCGAAGCCCCACGTGTAGCTGAGCCTTCGGAGGAAGCGCTCCACCGGGGATGGTCACCCTGGCATGGCCAGCAGGCCCCGCCCTTGCCCTCTGGGCAGCCAGGCTCTACACCCACATTCCAGTTGTTTAAAGTCAGGGGTGCCAGTGTTGCCAAACAGCCGTCTTTAGCTGGGCCATGTCAGTAGGGGAGCAGCAGGCTCCTGGGCCTGGGACAGTGGAGGACGAGACTGCGGGTAAGCCGGGGCCGTTGAGAACAGCCTGGGGCCTTGGACAGATCCTCCTGGGAGAAGGGGAGTGAGGGTGGCCCTGCTTGTGGGTGGAGGGGTCTGGAGGGTGTGTGGCCTATGCCCAGTGGGGAAAGGGTGTTGCAGTGATGGTGGAGGGGTCCCTGTGGCAGCTCCCCCACCCTTCCTTCCGCCTCCTCCCCTCGCTGCGTGGCTCCAGCACACAGCTGTTACCAGAATCCATCTCTGTCACCACCCCACTGTGGGGCTAATGAGTTCTCCTGTGAAACCCCTCGAGCACAGCATGTGGGCCAGCCCCATCCCCTGGCCCAGAGGCCCTGGGCCTGCCTTGGAGGGTCTCTAGCTTGCCTTTGAATCTGCACAAGGTGTCAGGGAGGCCTGACCTGACGAGAGGTGCTGGGGTCCACGCCTTCTGCCTTAAGCTGGTCCTGGGAGCACCGCCCAGACGGCCCTGGCGTGGAAAGAGCTGGCCTTGGGGTGGGGGTGGGGGTCTGTCTCCATTTGGGTCACAACCTGGCCTGGCCCTCCTGGGTTTCTTCTCTGATTCTGCGTGCACTGGCCCTTCCCATTTGCTCAGGGGATGACGTCAGTTAGAGGGGATTTCCTCCTAACATCCCTTACTCCACAGGGTAGGATGTGGTGCCAGGATACCAGTCGGCCGTGGTCCTGGGGGCCTGGAGAAGGGACCACATCCACTTAGTACCATGGGCTGCTCAGCCCCCTTCTCACCCTGACCCCCACCCCACGCACAGACCTTGTCCCTCTACTCGGTGCTTATGACATGGTGAGGGCGCAGCAAGGCCTACCAGGGAAGAGCACTGAGCACAGAGACAGAAAGCATCTTAGGAGGGGCCAAAGCGCACTCTCTGGGTACAAGGCTTTGTCACTATGCAACAGAGCCCCACACCTGAGGGAAGGGCCGGAAGAGCCAACAGCAGAAAAGCGAGTGATTGACAGTTTCCCAGCTGCAGGGTTCCCAGAGGCGTCAAGGCCATTCACAGACGGAAGTCCCGGATAGGTGTGCCGAGGCCGAGAGACCACACTGGCACCTCCTGCTCCCAGCCTGTGCCAGTCACCCACGGCACACCAGGCAGGTCCGCCTGTGCCCCCAGCTGACGCCCGTCTGGGTTGCAGAGCTGAGAACGGGCCTGTTGGAAGCATCCCAGGTTCCCACCTGTGTGCGGTGACCTTGCCCTTGACCGTTTGCATCCTTACCTCTGCCTTTCTGCTTTATGTGACCCTGTCTTGGTGCTCGGTCTGTCCCCTGCTTGTCCCTGTGCCCCAGACAGTGAAGGAAGCCCAGGCTGAAGAGGGATGGCAGAGGGGTCTTGGGACGTGGAAGAAAGGGTCGGCTGTGGCTGGGGCGGGGTGGGGTTTTGGTTTCGGTACAGGAAAGAAAACCGAGAGCTTGAGGGAATGCCGTGTTTACGCGCAGCCAGTGGGAAAGCAGAGGCTCGGCGGGCTGGGGGCTTGACAAAGTCACCCAGTCGGCGGCTGAGCCAAGACTTGGACCTGTGACTTTAACTCTCAGCATTACCTGGTTTTTCTGCACTTGCCCGAAGCAGCTCCCTTTGGGGCCAGCTGGGAAAGTCGCTGAGGCGTCAACAGCGGGGGCAGGTGCCGTCAGGCAGGGAGGACGGGGAGCGTTGGCTCGCGCCCGGGCCGGGCCGGGCATCGAAGCCCCCAGGCATCCCCTCCAGTGCCGCACTTGTTGCACTGTGTGTAGCCAAGTGTGTTTCGGGGCCTGGGACAGATGCCGGGGGCTGCCAGGCCTGTCCTTGCATCCTTGCTGGGTGAGTTCCAACAGGTGGAGGCTCTGCTGGCCCAGTTCCCTGGGTCCTGCTCCCGCCAGGCTCCCTCTGCTCCCCTGGCCACAGCATGTCACGAGCAGGGTCGAGGCAGGAGCTCCTGATAGCATGAGTTACCGTCTGTCAGCAGTTGCTCTCCACTGGCTGCCCACGAGCTCTGTGGTCAAAACGCACGTCCCTCCTCCACGCTGGACGCAGGAGGGAGCGGCAGGCAGTGCCATCCTTGCCCCGCAGGCGCTTCTCTTCTAATCAAGAAGACAGGGATCCAGGTTGAACCGTGTGTGGTGGCAGCAAAAGCACCTCCAATGTCCCCTTTGTTGCCTTTTTTTTTTCTCTGTTGCCTGGCTAGAGTGCAGTGGTATCATCAGAGCTCACTGCAACCTCCAACTCCTGGCCTCAAGTGATCCTCCCGCCTCAGCCTCCAAAAGTGCTGGGATTACAGGTGTGAGCCCCCGTGCCCGGCCCCCTTTGCCGCCTTTTTCCAGCCTGAGCAAGCTCTTTAGTTGCCAGCGGTGACCAGGCAGCCTCCCTACCTATGAGCAGCCGCTTCCCTCCGAGGCTCTCTCAAGTAGCAGATCCTGACAGGTCGTGGAGGACAGGGGCCTTGGTGCCCCCAGGGGCTCACACAGAACTCAGGGCCCAGTGTGGCTTTGCTCCCAGAGATGAGTCTCACCTGAGACCCAAGGGCAGCCGGGCTACAGAGGATGGGTTGGTGGGCAAGCCTCAAGCTTCGCGCCCGGCTCGTGCCTGGCCCAAGAGAGCCCACCACAGCCTCCCCCGTTCTGCAGCCAACGGAGCCATTCACACAATCACCTTCTGTTAATTCTATCTGCAACATCAATTAAATTGTTTGTAGAAACTAATTGAATGTGGCTTAATCACACATCTTAATAGCTTTCCACGCTCTGAACTCGTTGTTAATTCCAGTAATAAAACGAGATGAGAACGCTGGCGGGGTAATTAGCGAGGAGGCTGGGGAAGAAATTGCTGTTTGATGGTGGGTAATAAAGGCAGCCGCGGTGACCGCTCTCCTGAGCAGCCGCTGCCGCTGCCACCACCGCGCTCTCCGTTCTGCTGACGGAGGGAAACGCTCCTGCTCTGCCCGAGCTTCCTGTCCCTGCTGTCCTCCAGGCCCAGGCTCCGTCCTCAGCTCTGGCCCCAGAGCCGGCCGGGCACGAGGCACGTGGAGTCCAGCGCTCTGGGCACTGGGCTGCCCGGGAATGGGCTGGCTGGTGGTGTTGGGCCGTCTTTTCCCCACAAGCCAGCGTCTGGCTCCTTGGCCCTGAGCGGAGTCCCTCTGTGCAGCTCTTGTTCTTGGCGCAGGGTCAGCCTCTGGCGCATCCTGGCCTGGGCATCCCAGGGCTGTAGCGGGGCCTGAGAACTGTTGCAGCTGCTGTGCCCTCCTTGTGAACTAGAGCAGCCCAAGCCCCGCCCTCGGGAGAGGGACTACAGCTGTGCCTTGGCCCAGCCAGCTGTTGACAGTTGTCTGGAGCTGCCGATCTAAGATGTGATTGTGTACAGCGGCTAGGGACTGGGGACGGGGACGAGGGGGGACCAGGGATGCGAACATGCAGAAGCCAGTCCAGGGGATGGAGGCGGGGAGAGGGGTGAGATGGTGAACTCGGGAGCAGACACGGGGCTGAAATAAGACCAGAGGGCAGCGGGGACTGGTGGGCGGAGCTCGGTTTGCTGGAGAAGGAGCGGATAGAGCCAGAAAGGGGCTCCTGAGTCTGTTTTCTTTCCAGCCACCTCGGGGAGGCCCAGGGCTGGGGACAGCCCTGTCAGTGCCCAGCAGAGTGTGGGCTGAGGCTGTCAAAGCGGTCCTGTCTTGGGCATGAGGCTGCTCGTGTTCTCAGTTATGTCATGTGGTTCTGGGGCAGTGAACAAGACCTCAGCACACGTGTGCGTGTGGCCAGGACCCTGGCACCGTCCTCGCAGAGGGTCAGGAGTGGCAGGAGGGCACAGGTGCAGCCCAGGGCTGTAGAGAGCGCAGTGCAGGGAGCGGGGCCCCTTCTAGGGGCAGCCCCTCTTCTCTGGTAGGGGAGCCCTCCCCGCTTGCCCACTTCTGAAGGGCTGTCTTCCTGGGAGGGTGTCGCAGCCTCCTTGAGAGTGGAGGTGACGGAGCTCAGCCAGCCCTCATGGGGCGGGGCCTGGGCAGGGAGGCCGCGTGCTGGCAGCAGGCCTTTCCACCGTCCCTGAGGACACAGCTGTGGGTGGCGTCCATCCCAGCCACAGGTGTGCGGGCGGGAGGCTGGTGTTTGGGGCCCTCTCTCTTTCTTGTTCTTCCTCTCTAGCTGTTAGCACGTCCTCCTGTTCTCTTGGTGCCTCTTGTCTACTCGATGTCCTCCTTGCGGTTCCCAGAGGGAGCCCTCATGAGACCCACTGCCCTTCACGGCTTCCCAAGAGGCAGCACTCCCCGTCCGTTCTTTTTTTCTTTTTTTTTTTTTTTTTTGAGACAGAGTCTCACTCTGTTCCCCGGGCTAGAGTGCCGTGGCGTCAGCCTAGCTCACAGCAACCTCAAACTCCTGGGCTCGAGCAATCCTCCTGCCTCAGCCTCCCGAGTAGCTGGGACTACAGGCATCACCACCATGCCCGGCTAATTTTTTTTTTCTATATGTATTTTTAGCTGTCCAATTAATTTCTTTCTATTTTTGGTAGAGACAGGGGTCTCGCTCTTGCTCTGGCTGGTCTCGAACTCCTGAGCTCAGAACGATCCGCCCGCCTCGGCCTCCCAGAGTGCTAGGATTACAGGCGTGAGCCACCGCGCCCGGCCTTGTCGTTCTTTTAAGCAGAGGAATTGTCCGTTTTCCCTGAAGCTAGAAGGGTGAGAAAATAGAGAAAGCCTGGGTGGAATTCGGTCAGCTGCCCGGAGTGGGTAAAGGTGAGAGGGCTGTCCGCTCATGGCTGGAAGACCGCCCGCATCTCAGACGGCTCCTCCGGCAGAAGCTCTTGGGTTGCAAAACATCCCAGGATGTTTGTGAAGGGGAAACGTGGAGCTGATTTTACGTCTAATCGCTGTAACTCAGTCAAAAGCTGTATTAGGCGACACCACACAGATTCTCCTCTCAGGAAGGTGTGTCGTCCGGAAGGGATTTTTGCTGCGTTGTCGAGGATGTTAGTTGGGAACCCCCGAGGAGCTGGATGGTGTTGGGGACCTGGGAACGAGTCAGCGGTCTAGAAAGGGAGACTTGAAGCAGGTGCAGCCCAGCTCCAGGCCAGGCAGCGAGCTTAAGGCAGAAAGCTCAAGACAGCGCCCCACCCTCCCTGCCACTCGGCCACGGTGCGCCCAGGCTGAAACGCACGTGGTGGGGGTGTCCAGCACACAGTGGCTCCCACGCTGCGGGGCGCTCCTCGTGCCAGCTCAAGGCAGGGTGAGTTTGGAACCTGGATGGGCTCAGGGAGTCTGAGCGTGGAGCACGGCCTCAGGAACCTGAAAGACCCGGGCTTGAGTCTCGCTCTGCCGCCTTTCAGGTGTGTGTTTTGGGGTGGATTAACCTTGCTAAGCTCAGTTAGTTTCTTTCCTCTCTTCCTCCCTCCTTTCCTCCCTTCTTTCCTTCCTTTCTTTTTTTTTTTTTTTTACAGGGTCTCAACTTTGTTGCCTGGGCTAGAGTGCAGTGGCACGATTATAGCTCACTGCAACCTCAAACTTCTGGCCTCAAGTGATGCTCGAGACTTGGCCTCCCAAAATGCTAGGATTACAGGCGTGAGCCACCATGCCTGGCCACTAAAGCTCAGTTCCTTCATCTACAAAATAGGCATATTAGTACCTGCCCCAGGTTGTTGTGAAGATTACGTGACATAGTATTTGAAATATGTATGTATAAAGTGCACTGCTACAGTGCAGTAGATGCCTGACACACGGCTGGGCGGATGATAATGGTGATGACAAGGGTTACTGCCAGAAAACCTGTGGTATCTTAAACCGTGCACCTGTTGCTGTATTCCAAAGTCCAGCAAAAAGAACCAAAGGCTTCACTTTAAACTGTTCAACAAGTATTTATTATCAGGCGCTGTTCTAAGGACTGGACTCTTGTAGGCTTTAAAAGTTTTTAATGCCCAGGTCGGAGTCGGGGATTCTGGAACAGGCTGAAGGACTCGGTCCCCCGTGTCTGGACTGTCTCAGCTCCTCTCCTCAGCCGCAGGGGCTCTCCTTTCACCCCGCTCAGTCCAGCACTGGGCCGCCTTGCACTGCCGCCTCCTAAGCTGTCTTTTCTAAGGGCCTGAGCCGCGGTGCCTGGCTCCAGATGCTTAGATCCCCCCTGACCCTGTCTCCCTCCTGGCTAAGTCCCCACGAGCTGTCCTTGGGCACCGTGGAGAGCGAGGTGTAATCCGGACTTGGAAATGTTCTGTAGGCTGCAGAGTCCTGCTTTTTAAGATATGTGATTTCCCTCTCCCCCCTCAACCCAGGTAGCACAGCAAGGAGAGACCCAGAAGCTGAGAGGGTCAATGCCAGAGACAAGGGGCCACTGAAGAGTGACCTGTCCTAATGACTCTTCTTCCCTTATGGCCTTTAGGATTACATGCAGAACATCCATGGCAAGGAGATTGATCTGCTGCGGACAACGGTGAAAGTGCCAGGGAAGCGCCTGCCCCGAGCCACGCCTGCCACAGCCCCAGGCACCAGCCCCCGCGCCAACGGGCTGGCCGTGGAGCGGAGTAACACACAG
>RJWJ010002908.1:0-93156 GCA_004363605.1 Indri indri
TTTTTTTTTTTTTTTAGTAGAGACGGGGTCTCGCTCTTGTTCAGGCTGGTCTTGAACTTCTGACCTCGAGCGATCCTCCTGCCTTGGCCTCCCAGAGTGCTAGGACTACAGGCGTGAGCCACCACACCTGGCCAGTACAAATGCCTTTTTTACTTTTCAGATTTTCTCTCTCAACCTTAACCTCACCGAGTTTTCGCTCTCAATATCTCCAACTTCTGAGTTTATTGCCATGCCTTTATGAAAGCTGATCTACTTGAAGTAAACTCATTTCTCACTTTTTTTGTGGCCTTATTTAAAACTTACAAATAGATAATGGTTCTGTTGGATGTATGGTCAACCTCTGTTTCTTATCCTTCAAAGCCAAAAATGTCAATAAAGTGGTTAGTAAATGCTCATTAAAATGGTCATGGTGGATCCTCTTCATCCTAGAGAAAATAAGACCCTTATTATTTAATAGATAACTATTAATAAATAATAATAAAATGATATTAATAATGAAAAGATATTATTTTAAAGTAAGGAAAATATAATACATTTTATAAAACTTAAAATTTATCAGAAATAGAAATTTATTACTATTTTAATAAACTTCATGAGTTATATACATCTTTGGGAATATGACTAACACTTGCCACATAAGCATTAACAGTAAACAAGCCTTACTATTAATGGAATTATGAATATAGTTACTAATATACATAGTTATTATATTTAATATAATTATTTATATATAATGTCTCTATATATGATACATTTGTTTCCTATCTATCATATACAGATATGATATGATGCTTTAATGCTTTATAGCTTATAAAGTGTCTTTCGAGAAATGATCTTATTTAGCTCTCAGATAGCAGTGTGTAACAAGTATTTTCTCCATTTCATGGAGCAGAAAGAGAGGCTAGAAAACTTCAATAACCTGCTGAAGTCTCCCAGCTGCTCAGTCGGATCCCCTGACGTCTGTACCTCTGGGACTATTTCCATGTTGTCCAGTCGAGTTTGCTGGTGAAGTTGTGTTTGGGAACACGATTGAGCCCGAAGGGCATCTGAGTTGGCCACGGGTCATGCCACACGGGTATACGGGTATTCTAGGATATCAGATTGGTCCTTATTCAGATAGCACGTGGAGCGGGACGGTAGTTCTCTTTGGCTAAATTTACAGGATCATGAGCTGCTCTGCACATTTTACTAACCTCTGTTTACTCCCTCTTCATTTTTGAACCTTTGCTCTTCTTTGCATTTAGAGAAGTCCCTGAAAATCGCAGCTCGTGTCGGCTAAGCTAATGGGAATGAAGAAATACCCACGGCCCTCCTTTGCCTTTGGTCGGCATTCCCAAGGCAAAGCTGTGTGGCTGCAGCAGTGGGGTCAGAGTGATAGACTCCCAAGGACAAGTTTAAACTCAGGGGAGAGGGCTTAGGGTCCTCTCGCCAGCTGATTTCCCCACCAAGGGAATTTTCCTTCAGAGATAAAGCCCACATTCTGGCATGCACTGGAACCCCCGGAGGGCTAGTTAAAACACACATTGCTGTCATTCATTCCCGCCTCACTCCCCATCCACCTACAGAAGTTCCCGAGTCAAGCAGGTTCAGGGTGGAGCCTGAAATGTGCATTTCTAATTAGTTCCCAGGTGACACAGGTGAATCAGATGATGCTGCGGGTCCCAGGACCACACTTACGGAGCCGCTTGTTTTAGAGATTTCGAGAGGTATTTCTCTTACAGAGGAAAAGTGTTAGGGACTTAAAGATACAAAGGAGAATAAGAAATCAGAATTACAGAACAACGTGGAAAGAACTGCAATAAACATGTGTACTCAGAGGAGTTTGTGATCAACACTGACTTGGAATCCAAGAATGCTTTACAGAAGTAATATTAATATTTGAATGGAGAGTAGGTGCTCGCCTGGTGGCAAAGAGAATTCCAAGCAGACGAAACAGGACAAGCAAAGGCAAAGAACTTGAAAACACACAGCATGTTAAATATTAGATAAGCAACAGATACCTACAGGTTGCTTAATATCATCTTCATGTTTGTCAAATATTTTCGGCAATCTAATTTAGTGTCGATCTGCTCCTTTTCAGACAACATTATCATCTTTTTTCACTCTATTTCAATCTTCACTCATTTTTCCTAGAAGGCAGAAGAAAAGTTATGAGCACAAGTGGCCTTGATCTCAAATGTGGAATGATTAATTATAATCTTTAATATGCGTTACACATGCCTTGTGAAACTAACATATATCTATACGCTCCCCAAATAACTAATTGAAAAGTTCAGTGAATTCAGTCATTTGGCACCATGTAATTGAAAAAAAAAAAGTCTTTAATTTTCAAAATTCCCTTTTTCTTTTTTATGCTGAATTTAGTCAAATTGAGACAAAACAGTGCCATTAATTTTTTTTTTGTAACTTCCAAGGCTCTGAGGGTTTTAGAATGAATATTGCCCATAGGTAGAATACATTATTATGATATGAACTCCGAAGCAATTCCCAGAAGTAAACATTCTTTATGTCACCTATTTCTATTGCTTTCTTACAGCTGTCATATTCATACTTTAGTTTAATTTATAATAATAATTAAATATGCAGTAACCTGTCTCTTAAATGTTCCAAGTTACTTACCTGATTAAAAAAACTGATTTTAGTTGGTTTCTTGTTTAGTCAACTGATGGAAAGATACGATGGCTTTCTGAGGAACAACACCAGGTGGGAGTTGGAGATCTTGGCAGGACCCTGCTCAGAAAGCATGAGCTTGCTGCCAAGAAAATCCAATGTGAGTAACTCAAACCGAGCTTCCTGGCTGACGAGTTTATATACACATTTTAAAACATGGGGTTCAAGGACTGTACACTTTGAGAAACTCACTTATGACATATTTCCATAGGTCAATTATAATTGATTTTATTTTCTCTCCCCCCCCTTTTTTGTCCTTAGCTCTTCTCCTTGTTCCAATAATTGATTTTAGAATTGCAAAATGATACTTACGAAAGTATGGTATTGTCATATGTGAAAGTCACTGGTAATTTCACCTTGTTAAGAGAGGTTATAAGACATTTAACATCCATTTCAACTCTAAGATTTTTATCGTATTGTGACTAATAAATCATTTTGAATTTAGAGATTTATTTTAAAAAGGAAACTGATGGTGATTTTAGCAAAGAGGCAGTGTGCTGTTGGCAAAAACTGAATGTATCTCTCCAGTCAGGTGAGGGCCATGGAAAAATAGAATAAAATTCCAAATGGATTGTGTATACCATTCTGTTTAACACTGTGGAGGACACGCAGTAAGTGCTTAAGAAAATATCTAATGTGAGGTTGCTTGACACAGAATTTAATTATTCTTCACGGCTTACTTACATTGATGTCTCTGATGACATTACAAATGAAGATTTTTCAGAGATATTCTTGTATGATCAAACGAAGAATTGAATCCCTCATTCAAACAATTTGAAAAGTAAACGACTTTGGCACATTATATTCAGATTTCGGGCCCTAAAATGATTTCCTTCCCAAACTCTTTATAAAATTGCTTCAATTCTCCTTTTTGTGGAGAAGTTTCAGAAAAATAAGCTTCGGCTATCAATTACAGAAAAGTTTCCTTTCAGAAGTGATTGGCACTCCAGGCTTGACAAGTGTGTCTGTATTCCAATGCAATGGGTACGTGGAAAGGAGGTTGATCTATTGGCTTGTGGCATGCCTTTTCTTTTTTCCCCCCAGGTTTAATTCCATGTTTTCACTTGTCTCCATAGAGACAGTTTAAAGAGCTCTGCTGATTCTTGCCTATGAAAGGGCATTGGTGAGCATCTAGAAACATGAGAGAAATCCCAGCCTTTTGAGACATGAGGAAAAGTTCTCAAACAGCGGGAAAGTTTGTGCTCCCCCGATGGTACAATCTGGCCTCCTGTTGGTATGTTCCAGAGCCGAACACCTTTAAGTCTTTGACGGCATTACTCGTCAACGACATGAGAGATTTATGATGTTGCACTGATTCTCAAGGGTTGCAAGGAATATTATTGGACATAATAAGTGATTTTTGCTTATGTGCCAATCTTTAGGTAAGATTTAGCCCGGTCAAACTCTAAGGCTTTGTCTTCCCACTGTAAACGTGGCATAGGGAACAGTTTCCAACCAGGTAAACGCATGGCATCACCCATAGGTTTTATACTGTGACAGAGGGCACTCATAAATGTCATTTATTGATGAACCTGAGAGAAGAGAAAAGGAGACATAGGAAAGGAGAAGAAGGAAGGGAAGAAGAGGAGGAAGAAGATTCAATTGAATTTCATCATATATCCCCAAGATTGGTCATTGTTTCTATGGAAACCGCTTTACATAACAGGAGTTACCTTGCTCGGAAGATACAAATAGGGCTTATTGTCTGACTGTAAATTCTTTTTTATCTTAACAATTGTGGCATTAAAATTCAGGTAATAAACAAAATAGTTACCAATACATTTTTACCACCAAGCCAAATATCGCACCCAATATATTGAAAGCATTTATCTCCTAACTGATGGATTATGTTTATTAACAGTTATATTTAATAAATAATGATTTATTGTTACTCAAAAATCAAGAGGGAAAGGCTTCTGTTTTTTCCTTAATTCAGTCGAAACCAAACTATAATGATTTCAAATGGTGTAATTATCCTAGACTGTGAAGTTCATTGATAGATCTTTTGATAGATTGATACATTGTTTCTTTAATAAAATGGGATACACAAACCCATAAAGAAGCATGGGCAGAACTTATTCCTCCAATAATGTAATACAAAGTGGCAGTTACAACCAACTGGTTAGAACTTACTAATTGCCTATAATTTGTTTATGAAATAATTAACCATCTCTTTATACAGGTACAGAGATTTGCAGGGTGTATTTGTGGAGTGTATGGTACAAAGCCTTTCTGAGTACGTAGTCACCATGCAATATTTTTGCTGTCAGGAGAATGAATCGGCAAATATAAACCCTGTTTTAGCTGGATTATGTGAAATCCTTCAAACTTGACCCAAGTGGGACTTAATCCCATAGACATTTGACAACATGGTTTGAAAGACCCAGGGATGAAATTTCATTCCCAGAGTGTTACTCCTTGTATTTCCTATTTGTTTTATGCAGAGTTACCTTCTGATCTTCCTAATGCCATGGAAGTAAGAAAACTGGTTACTCCTAACTTTAATCTCCTACTGTACATGGGTACAGTAGGAGATCATGCCATAAGCCGTTTGCAGTGGCCATGTCTGTGTGGGAATATTATTTGAAATTAGGAATCTGTGTTTTAATGTGTCCCGTTAGGATTACAAAGAGCATTTCTCCACAGTGAAGAACAAATAGCCACACACTTTAAAAAGCCCTGGAAAGAAGTAACTGGGTTCCTATTTTAAATGACAGGGTCACCTGTCCTGAGAAACTTTGCATTTCTTTTGGATGTACTCAGAGACATACCCTTCCACCTGTATAATCTAAATCCATGAAAATTCTTTATGCATTATAGACTATAAATTTACTATAGCCCAAATATCTCCTGGGAAGGACGTGGCTCATGGGACGTCTGTCCTGGCATTTGTGTACCTACATAGCACTTTGCACACAGTAGACTCTAAATCATTGCTCATTTGTTGTGACTCAATCTGCCGAATTTGTGGGAGTCCTATATTGGCTTACTGCTTAGTGAACCAATGAAACATAAAATCAAGAAGAAAGAAAAGAGGTGTAAGAAACTGTTGGAACAATCCTGAAAAATTTAACTAGAATGTTAAATGTTAATTTCGGTAGCTCAAACTTTTTGATGTTAGGACCCCTTTGCCCTCTTAAAAATTACCAAGGACCCCAAAGTCCTTTTGTTTATGTGCATGTCTATGACATTTACTCTATTAGACATTAAAAATGGGGCACTTTAAAAATGCTTATTTTAAAACCTATTTAAATGTCACCATGATAAATTCATTACATGTTAACATAACTAGCATATTTTCATGAAAAATACTTGTGTTTTCCAAAGTAAAATGAATACATGAGAAGAGTGGCCTTGTTTTACATTTTTATACATCCTTTTACTGTCTGGGTTAAGTAGGAGAAAAACAGCTAAATTCTCATGTCGGGGTTCAGTCTGTGGTGGCCTCACATATACATGTAACTGGAAAAGAGAAGACTTCTGGTTCCCCTGAAAATATTTTGGAGACCCCTAGGGCTAATCAGACCAGACGTTGAGAACTGTTGGCATATTTAACAGCAGAATCACAACTATGAACTCTCTGTTGAGAAAACAGTCCAGACTTGATCTGCTGGTCCATGGGGTTGTATTACCTTTACAGGAAAATAGAATTTTTTACAATTATATGATTTTCCCGGACATCTCCTGAGGGGTTTTATTTTACCTACAGTTGCATTCATTTAACTTAGGTTAATTTTGTTAACCACTTGTCCTCCTGCTAATGGAGCAGAGTGATCCTTAGAAATTATTACTATCTGTACTTACCATTGTGTTAATGATCACTCTGCAATCTCCAGAAATGTTTCTTAGTCTGTCACTTAAAAAAAAAAAAAATGACACAAGTATGGCCCCTTAGGGTTTTTCTTCCCTCTGAGACTGATACCTTTGCCCTGATGAAATATTCCAGATCTGTTCAGCTCTTCACCTAGATGCAATGACAGATAATGATGAGTGGCTGATAAGCAGATGACTCTGGTTACATGATCAGCACAGTGAAATCCTGGAGATAGCTATCTGGTTTTATGGAAAGTTTTAAGAGGATACTTTTTAGATTTCTGCTACTGCCCTGAAAGGCATCAAAAACCGCCAGTTGCATTTGTGGATTAAAAAAATCTTAGGGCTCAGCATAGATTTCACAGATTGCAAATCCTATTTTTGTCAACATTTACGGATTCATATTTTCTTCTTTAATTTAACTACTTATAGGCTTCTGATCAGGCAAAAGACCCTAGAGAATAAATAGAGACAGTTTTCCCAGTGCTAATCTGAAAGACTTTGGAAAATCTGAAGGCACAAAAGAAAGAGAATAGCAGTGTTGGCCTGCACGTGTCCCATTTTCTAGACCTAGTTGCCTTTATCCAACGGCACCATGAGCTAAGTCCAATTTTGAATGGCTGACACCAGTTTATAGAGCTTAATCTTAGGTACTCAATGTATATTTGTTGGGCAAATGAAAACAATTAATTAGCTATCAAGTGAGATTCCCTTATTCTTACAGAGCTCACGAAGGAGGAAATACAATGGGCCCGTCTCTTTTATAGTTCACCAGGGAGATGTTTGTGTTTAACCTATCGCTTTAAATCAGAAGATATTATTTACTGGGCTTCTACAGATAGCTATTTCCTTCTCTGAATATTTCATATTGGCAGTTTCTTTGGCTTTCATTAAACGAATACTATTCGTCACACTTTTTTTTTTTTTTTTTTGAGACAGAAATTTGCTGTTGCCCGGGCTAGAGTACAGTGGCGTGATCATAGCTCACTGCAACCTCAGACTCCTGGGCTTAAGTGATGCTCTTGCCTCAGCCTCCCGAGTAGCTGGGACTACAGGTGCATGCCACCATGCCTGGCTAATTTTTCTATTTTTAGTAGAATGAGGGATCTCATTCTTGCTCAGGCTGGTCTCGAACTCCTGGCCTCAAGCAATCCTCCCACCTCGGCCTCCCAGAGTGCTAGGATTACTGGTGTGAGCCATGCTCCTGGCCTACTTGGCAGACTTCTATGGAATATCTGCCATGTGCTAGGCACTGCTTTGGACCTAGCCATGGAAAGAGGAGGCAGAATCCAGGCCCTCTAGAGGCTCCCGGTCTGATGTGAGAGACCAACCCAGAGAGGAGAGATTGAAAGAGGCAGGCAGAAGGAAAGCAGGGGCTATGCTTGTCTTTTTCTGGAAGGTCCAGGAAGGCTTTCTAGAGGAGGAAACACAGTAATTGAATCTTGGCTGAGAGGAGGTTGGCAGGCAGAATGGATATATCTGTCCCAGTAAGCCGTAGGGTTAGAGTGGAGAACTATGTCTGGAACACCAACTAGAACTTGTTTGATTGCAAGTGACAGAAACCCAATATGACCTAGTTTAAGCAAAAAGGCAATGCATTGGCTCACATCTGGGAAGTCTGGTTTCAGCACCAATTTTATTCAGAGACTCATATGAGGTCATCAGCTTGCTCTTTCTTTTGGCGGTTCTGTTTATAACTTGGAGTTGCCCTTATTCTCTTCTACTCCAGATGGGTTTTCAGCTCATAGCATGGAAGGTAGCATCACAGATCCCAGTTCACATTTACCGACTTCTTGACCCGAGAAGCTTCAGTTTAAATAATCTCTGGGACAGGCCCCCACTGTCCTTGGTCCATTCCTCTCGTGGGGACTTGGAGCACCAGATTGATCAAAATTAAATTGGAGTGGAGGAGGAACAGTTCTCTGAAGAAATGGCCGGTGTACAAGTGGCGGTAGAAGCCGGGTAGCTGAACACACGAGAAAATAGTTGTCCACCAGAGTAGACAAATTTGACTCAATTGCCACAAATTCGACATGTTCTTTCTTAGCATTAGGATTGATTTTTTTCCCAAAGACCATTTAGATATTTACTTAAGGAGTTTTATACTCTCTCAGGGTTCTTAGAGGATTTTGTTTTATTTTAGGAAATACAGCCTTCTCAAGGGGACTAATAGCTAAGGCTTTCTTTAGAACTTGCACAAAGGTTTCCTTTTTTGTATTGTAAACATTTTTATGCAGCTAAGGGTTGGTCATGTGAGTATCAGGAGAAGAAAGCCTAGCAGGGCTGAATTTGTGAAAGGGGGAGACGGTGGTACTACCTCATTGCCATGGTGATAATGGCAAGAAGGGTCATTGTGGACTGTTGACAATCAGTGACTTTCTTGTTTCATGCAAGGGCCATTACCCACATGGTGGGGATATTCAGAGAGAGAGAGAGAGAGAGAGAGACAGAGAGAGAGAGAGAGAAAGACCAAGGCGCAGGCTGGGCTGGGTCCAACTAAAAGAGGAAGTCAACTAATCACTGGAAATGTGATAAGATGGAGATAACTATTTTATAGAATTCATCTCAGGGAGAATACCATATTGGTGAGAAGCTGCTTGAGGCAAGGGTTGGGCTTGCCTTCAAGGGGTCTGGTTAACTCTACGGCTTTGCATTTGCTGAATGGGTATGTGAGTTTGGAGGCAAAAGATTCCATGGTACTAAATAAATAAATACGGAACAAATGTTTACAGAATATTGGTTTGGGGCACCAGATTGTCAACCTTTCTGGAGCAATCACAGGGCTTACACAAACAACAGAGAGTTCTTGTCCAGGGCCACTTCCTGTTCGAGTGCCATTTGTAAGATGATCAGTACCAGGGCACAGGCTATGGAGCCCTTGTTTGCTGAGCAATCATCCTCATGGCAAATTCTGGAAAATGAATCAGGTCCACCACATCAAGCGTTTTCATTAAAAGTTCCTGACGGTGTTCTTAAACTCGTGACTTTAGAAAACAACAGAAGTAATTACTTGCAAAGAATAAAAACAACACAAAGCAGTAACTGTTAATTTAGGCATATAAACACAATTAATTACACGTGGCATTTGCATGCATAGTCTTGTTTAACTACTGATCTTTCTTTCCAGGTGGCACCTCTCGTAGATGGCGGGTCAGAATCGCAGGCTTCCTACTTTTCTGAAATCCTTTCAGATTGATGTTGTTCCCTTCTGGGTGCCATTTCTTCCTTGTCCCTTGTTCTCAGATCTTCTTCAAATCACCGCTAATTAAGATTAGTTACAATAGGACAAGGATTTGCCATTCTTTTATTTTTCATACTTCTGCTGCTTTCTATGCACTCCAAGATGTGGAGGTTGCATTACCCTGTATTTGACTTCCATTTTCTTGGGCTCATTTATTTTTTATTTTTATTTTTTATATAGAGGCAGGGTCTTGCTCTTGCTCTGCCTGGTCTCGAACTCCTAAGCTCAAGTGATCCTCCCACCTCGGCCTCCCAGAGTGCTAGGATTGCAGGCGTGAGCCACCACACCCAGCCTCAGGCTCATTTCTCGTTTGGAGTTCTTGTGCTGTTTTCAAGGCTGCGTTTTCTTTTTTGGTGACATATGCTAATGGCTCCTTTAGGCGTTCTGAAACTGCTAAGGCAGTGGCTTTTCAAACTTTTTGGACCACAGCCCACAGAAAGAAATTCGTTTTACTGTGCCCAGCACACACACACACACATATAGCTGAAACGGAAATTTCTTGGAATGATACCACCTTACTGCACATGATGGACTCCGTTCTACTCTATTATTCCATTCCGTTCCATTTCTGTTAAAAAGAATTGATTCACAATTCATTTGTAAGATCCATAGTTTGAAAAATAGTGCTCTAAGGCTAGTCTCCCTTGCCAGGTGCGCAAAAAATAGAAATATCTCTAGTCACATTCCTGGGCACATCTCACAAAGGCCTAGGATGCATGGCTGGCTGGGTGATGTCATTTCCTCCTGGTGGGTTCACAATATTTGTGGTATTTCAGTGATTCAACTGACTCCTTTCTAATCACCAGACTGGAAGGGACTATTTATATATTCCTTGAGGTGAGGGGGAATGGTTAAATTTGTTAGGAAGGCCATTTGGAAGACAGTACTCACAGAAAACCAGGACTAAACAGGTGATTCCCTTTACTTTCTTCCCTTACAAATTGTTTTCCTGGACATTCAACTCATAGATACCCTTTTATAATCAAATGCTGTTTGCTCAATATTATTCTGATATTTATTAGAACACCTCATTATTATTTAAATTTAGTTGAACCAGTTGTTTACAAACTATCATTAAAATGAACAAAAATCTGATTTTGAGTGCTTAGCAGACAAATAGAGCTCAGTCCTATCTGCCTCTCACCCCATTTATAAATCCGAAGGGTTTTTGAGAGTTTCTATACTTTTCTTCTTCAGCTTTTTCCTGCTTGTCAAAGGTCAGTGTTATCAGCTGTTTGAGGTTCATTGTGTCTAAGGTGATTAGAGAAACTCTCCAGATCTGCGGCAAGAACTGCGATTGCCCGCCCAAACTGCATCCCCGTTTCCCTTAGTAAAAGAATCCTCGTTTCGTTCAAAGTAGCAAGGACTCAGCTGAAAACACTTGCTCATTCAGCCCGCCGTGCTTCAGGATTGGTCATGTGACATAGCTCTGGCCAATAAGATGTGAGCTGAGGGCTTCTGGGAAGGCTTTTGCTTTCCCGAAACAGGAGCTGCAGCATCCCTAGATCTTCGGCTGCCATCTTGCAACCAGCAGGTAACAGATTTGGGGATGAGAAGCTACAAGCTAAATGTCAGTGAGCAGATTAGAGAGCCAGCCGGGGTCCCTGAGGGCAGCCCAGAGTAGCAACATAAGCTAGCGGTGGCCCACTTGCAGATTTCTCGCAATCTGAAGAAAATATTAAGCCCTTAACTCTTTATACCAGATTTTTTTGTGACCTGTAATCAAACAAATGACACAACTGATTCCCCTTCCAGTTTTTAAATGTTTGCATCTGTCTTATTCTTTGATGGAAGTGTGATAACTACAAATTATTACGATGATTGCTTCAAGTTGTCACTAATTAGAGCCAAAGCTATTTTAGAGTAATTATTAATGAAAGTGCATTGATGTTCTTCCATATGGCATCTAAGTGTGAGAAGCTCCCTTCTCAGACTATCTCAACAGGATTAAAATGCTTTGAGAATTACTATTCTGTCACTTTTTTCCCCCTGCATGGTCCAAGGATTAAATGGCTGTGAGCATATAGAGAATAGGGCTAAATCCTTATCTAGAAAGGGCGTTTTAAATCCTCAATGGTTCATTTTAGATCGGCGCTTCTCCTTCAAGTTTAGATGGTTGTTGGAATGTCCTGGGTCTGAGAAGTTAAGCTAGCAGTTCTACAGCGTTGACCTGGTCTGATTCGGAGATTGATTTTATTCAGGATACTGTAAGGGAAACCATTTTGACAACAGCTTTCCTTGGAGCGTTTGAGAGGCTGTTTCTGCATGGGAGAAAGAAAAAGATCGGGCGGGCGTGGTGGTGTGTGTCGGTAGTCCCAGCTAGTAAGAAGGCTGAGGTGGGAGGATTGCTTGAGCCCAGGAGTTCTGGGCTGCAGTGAGCTCTGCCCATCTGGCGTCCATACTGTCCCGGGGGCTGGGGACCCCCATGTTGCCTAAGGAGGGGTGGCCTGGCCCAGGCTGGAAACAGAGCACGTCAAAACTCCTGTGTTGATCAGTAGTGAGATCACACCTGTGAATAATCATTGTACTCCAGCCTGGGCACCATAGCAAGACCTCATCTCTAAAAGAAAGAAAGGAAAAAAAAAAAAAAAAGAAAAAGCTTGGATGAGTGTGAATATAAGACTCTTTAATCATATCTTTGTTTCTGCCATTTATCCTTTGGGATCTCTCAGCATAGAATTTTTCACAGAAATATGTCTATTTTCTGCTCCTCAGATGCATTTTTTTGGGGGGGAGGGCTTGGGGAGGAGGAACAACCTCCATTTATTCTCATTCCTGTCAGTGAGAAGCCTTAGTTGGCTTGGCCAGATTCTCTGTTCCACAATCTCTCAAGGCTAAAATCAAGGTTAGCAACATAGCAGAGTTATGGTGTTTTTCTGGAGGTTCTGGGAAAAAATCCACTTCCAACCTCCTTTAAGTTGCTGGCAGGATCCAGTTCCTTATAGTCGTAGGACTGAGGTCCCTTTAAAGTGGCTGCTTAAATGTCTTCAGCCAGCGATGGTGTGTTGAGTTCCTCTCATGCCTCAAATCTCTTTGACTTCCCCTTTGGTCTTCCCCTGCCTTCCTCTCATCTGTTTTTTTTTTTTTTTAAAGTCAGTAAAATAAGCCAAGTTGCACAGTCTATAACAGTGCTGTCCAATAGAAATATAAAACAAGCCATTATATAATTTAAATTTTCCAATAGTCACATTAAAAAGTGAAATGAAACAGGTGAAATTAATGTATTTTATTGAAAAAATAACCAACATATCATTTTAACATATAATCGATATAAAAATTATTAGATAGTTACATTCCTCTTTTTTGGATATGAAATCCTGCATATATTTTATACTTATAGCACATCTCACTTTGGATTAACCACATTTCAAATGCTCCAAATAGCCACATGTGGCTCATGGCTGCCATATTGGATGATGCTAAACTTTCCCTCTACCTTTTATCCACAGGCAGTCACCATTCGACTGCAGAAATAGTCTGGCTGTCTCTGCTTTCCTTGCCCATTCCAACCCTAGCTTAATACTCCAAGAAACAGTGTTCCTCAGTTGTCCTCCAAGGAACGGTTGTTAGTAATTGTCTCCTCTGTATCTAGACCTGTATCAGTACGGCTTCAGTAGCAGAAGATATTTCAACACAAGATGTTCTGAAGATTTCGTTATTTAGTTTTAAATTTTTTTTTTTTGTAGTGACGGGGTCTCACTATGTTGCCCAAGCTGGTCTTGGACTCCTGACCTCAAATGATCCTCCCACCTTGGTCCTCCAAAGTGCTGGGATTATAGGCGTGAGCCACCACACCCAGCCCAAAGGTTTTTTTAGATAGCCTTTCTCCTACACTGACCCCATTCCTTTGTTTTTATCTAGAGATACTATGAATTGGATGCTCAGAAAGTCCACCAGCAAGAATTAAAAGGGGGCACAAAGGTATTAAGAGTTATATTCCACACTTAACAAATGCAAGAGAAAATGCTGGCAACTGCACTATCGATGAGTGTGTCCTTTTTCAGAAAAGGAATTCCAATTGGGGAGTTCCTGACTTGTGAAGACAATTATCATACCTTGAAAGTTCTTTCTTAGTTGCAACTGTGTCTGATTGGCTTGTAAAACAGGATTCTTTCCTGTTCCCGTAACACCATATTTTTCTTGTAGTACAATTAAGATTGTCCCTTAACAGGCACAATGCCTTCCTCAAATTTTTGAGATGCTTCTGTTACTCCCCTTGATTAGGTGAGAGTCTTTCCTTGGCCATTTTGTGTGCTAATAAAAGGGCAAGCAGCTTTACTAAGCCCTTTAAACATAAATGGAATAATTTTTGAGCATATAACTCTTACTCTTGCAAGAGTAAATATTTGAAAGTCAGATAATACTCACTGCCTATTAAAATCTGCCTATGCAAGGCAGAGAACATTTTCCTCAAGTTTGCACCATACAGAAACTTGAAAGAAGCTCAAGGCATTTTACATGTAGGTTAGAGCTTGTGCTACCATGGGCCTGAGATAAATTCAGGGTATAAATGTGACAAATGTCTTTCGCAGAAGAAACTGTAGTTATGCCAAATCCTTATTTAGGTTCCCACCAAATTTCTAGTGCTTGACTACAAGAGGAAAGTCTCTATCAGTGAGAGTCAAAGTCCCTCCAGCTGGAGAGCAGGGAGGCAGCCTTAGAGAATGGAACACACATGGTATTTAGTGAAGAAAAGACCTCAGTTTTAACTACAGCTGTGGCTCTTTCTGGTTGTGTGACTTTAGGCAAATCCTTAACCTCCTGCACCTAAAGTGGGTAGAATCATAACACCTTCTCTGTCTCAAGGGTGGGCTGCGAGCCCTTTTAAAATAGGGACCACCTTACCCTTGTATATCAGGTGTGCCCCATCAGAATTTGAATAGCAGTGGCCAGGTGGGTACTTACTGATCGAAGTGAGATTACTTGTAAACTTCATAATGTTATGCTAGTGTAAGATATTTTTCTTATTCTGTTTCTTGCTAAAGTTACTTCTAATGCTGCAAGTTTAGAATGCCAAATAGAAGGTTTTTTTTTTTTTTTTTCCGCTCCTAGGAACAAACCTTCAAGGGAGAAACGTAGAGAACATTCAAAGCTGAGGTTATTTTCTTGCCTAAGCCTTCGATAGTGATAGTGTGGAGAGTGATCTGGAGTGAAGAATATAGTTTGCGGTCATATTTCATAGAGTGGCGAGAAAGGGTTTTCCTTTTTGCGTATATGTGCATTTATTTAAAAAACTACATGAAAAAGAGGCTTATTGGAAGAAACGCCTTTTTATTATGTTCTTGTAACAACCAGTCTAGCAATCCAACTTAAGTTTGCAATATGGCCTACGCAGAGTCCTTGGGGCACCTACGTTAATGAGCAGATAAGGGTGATTTGTTGTTCACACGTTCATTGTTTCCATACTACACTAGACAGCAGTCATTTGGCCCATTTTTCAAAGACTCACTTGAATTGTCTGAACCTATGAATTTCCTGAAAGTCTAGCCACCAAACTCTAGTAGGAGAGTCAACGACTGCTCAACTAAAGGGCATTTATTTTATCCCCTGCCTTGGTGCAACAGTTTCCCAAACCAAGACTGACAGTCACATGTATTTCCTTTCAAGAGACCATAAACAAAATTTCATGCTTCCTGAGATAATGATTCTAATTGATTAAAATCACTTTGGAATTTGCCTGTTTTCTGATTAGTACAGAGACTAGAGTGGAGCTTTATTAAGAAAAATGTGTTAAAAAGGGTAAATATGTGTGGTGACGGATGCATTAATTAACTTAATCGTAATCATTTCACAATATATATGTATATCAAATCATGTATACTTCAAATATATATTAATATATAATTTTTATTTGTCAATCATACCTCAATAAAGCCCCAAAAATTAAAAGAAAAAAATGTGTTAAAATTTAGACAGGCTTCAGGATGAACTGTGTCTTTGTACAGCAAACTCTGCATAGAACATGCAAATCA
This sequence comes from Indri indri, assembly GCA_004363605.1. Taxonomy (NCBI): domain Eukaryota; kingdom Metazoa; phylum Chordata; class Mammalia; order Primates; family Indriidae; genus Indri; species Indri indri. The sequence continues at coordinate 15,697 of RJWJ010002908.1, forward strand.
ACAGCGTAGGTGAGAAGACAAGCTAGTTTCATGTACCTAAAGCCTCGTGAATGTGGACCCATAGAGCAGTTGGCAAACTATGAATCTTTCCCGTTTGTTGGTAAAAAAGAGCTTCCCTAAGGACTTGTAGCAGAAATCATCCCAGCTTAGTGTGATTGCTGTGTGAACTTGAAATTAATAAAAATGCACTTCAAAAAAAAAAATCATTCGTTGGCAATGTCCATTGTTAATGACTATTTCTTGACATGCTACAGCGTTTATTCAAATCAAGGGTTTATTGTGATCTTTTAGTTACAAGATGCCAGAGGCATAGGCCAGAGATAAAAAGATCATTTAAACATATCTGTGTGTATAGATCTGTTCTACAGAGGTTATCAACATAGGCTTCTCATTGTGTAGGCAGAATAGCAACAGCTGTGAGTTAGTGGCTGTTTAATCTGTGCGGGATGGTTTCCTTGGCGCTTTATGTGTAGGATAATGTGAAGATGATAGTTGCCATCTATTGAGTGTCAGTTTCTCACTAAATGCTGCAATTGCCACTTAAGGTAGCAAACTGTTACTCCCATTTTATAGATGAAGAGAAAGGCTTGGAAGATAATTCACTGTCCAAGATCAACATCTTGGTCAGGCCTGGTGGCTCATGCCCATAATCCTAGCACTTTGGGAGGCTTAGGTGTAAGGATTGCTTGAGGCCAGGAGTTTGAGACCAGCCTGAGCAACATAGTGACACCTCATCTACAGAAAACAGAAAAATTAGCTGGGTGTGGTGGTGCACACCTGTAGTCCCAGCTACTTGGGAGGCTGAGGCAGGAGGATCGCTTGAACCCCAGGAGTTTGGGGTTGCAGTGAGCTGTGATGATGCCACTGCACTCTAGCCCAGGCAAAAGAACAAGAACTTTTTCTCAAAATAAAAATAAAAATATAAAAAATTAACAAGATCAATGTCCAATAAATGGTAGAACTGGAATTTGTATCTAGGTTAACACCGAGGCTCACTACCACTTTGCAGAAATGTCACACAGGTAAGATTGATTTTTTTTTTTTTCCCTGACCTCATACTTAGAATACAATTTAGATGTAACCCCCGGTTCTCCATCTCCTCATCCTCATTTTGAAATGACCTTGAGTTCCACTTGAAACTGATGCTACATTTACTACAATATCCAGTGCTTGAAAGAATGTCTGGCCCATAGCAGATGCACAAAAAAAACTTGTTAAATGAATATTCTGGCTCTTTTTTTGGTAGTCTTCAGTGCTTGGTAGGAAGAATGTGGATTGGAGACTGCCAGGAACATGTATCAAAATTAGAAGTAAACTTTTTCCATTATTTTAAATAATCCATGGCATTTCCAGAGGAAGGCCCATTTAAGCAAGGGAAACATTGCAGATATCATTAGGAAAGTGTTGATAGTAAGCAAAGAAATATACTTTAGAAATGAGTCCGGCTGTGTCTTTTCCCATTTGTTGATAGACAAAAATCAGTATTTAGGCTTCTCATTTAGAATTCACTGAAACGAAAACATAATCCAAGTTAATTACTGTCCCCTAAGGTATCTGGTTGCACAATGTTTTATAAAATTAAAACCTGTTAAGCGCCCATAAAAAAAACAAACCATACTTCAGATGCAAAACAAAAAAAAAGGGAAGAAGAAAAAAGGAAATGATGGAAACCCAGTTAGCATCTTTAATTCTTGTCATGTCTGCCTGAAAAACCTGGGACAACAGAGTTTGTGAGAGTTTTGGGCTATGAGAAAATTTCTTGAGACTGATTTCCCCCAGAAGGACCAAAGGGCGCAGGATGATCCAAGACTTCTCTGGGTTGAATGCCTTGGTATCAATTTTGTCCAGTATCTGTAGCTTTTACTGTATAATTTGGCGTTATATATTATATAATTATATCACTGTGCAATTGCTTTCAAAGAACTTTTTACCTCTGTGTTCTGTATTCCTAGCTACTCTGCAAGAAGCGGCTTTGCCTTGTTGCAGCCAGGCTACATAGGGAATGTTGAGTTAGTTTGGGGCACTTCAGCTGAGAGGAATATACGCACTGCAGTGCATTAGAAGGAGATCATATAAGAAATAGTTGAAGAACCTGAACCGTCTATCTTGGGGAAGAAAAAGTTGATGGGAGTATAAGATAAACTGTCTACAAACAGTTGAAGAGCTACCATGCAGAAGAGGTATTGAATTTTTTTCCAATGTAAGGCCAATGATTTGAAGCTGTAAAAAGAACTTTCCAACAGGCAACAGTTGTCCAAAGACAAGTTCTCTGGTCTTGCGAGTGTTCAGGCACAGGCCGAAAAGCCATTTGTTTGGAAGGCGGTGTAGAAGCCTGACACGTCGGGGGGTGGTGGGACTGAAGGAGTGTTGATGATCCTCCTAACTGTGATATTGTTTTTCATTCCAGGCAAGCAGTGCTTCCGGGCCACACTGTCGTTGCACGGATGTTGGATGCATCTTGCACAGTGAGTACTTGGCGTTGTCCAACTGACGTGTTCTAGGAACGCGCGATAAATACCCGATGCTGTTGAACATACTTTTAAAAAACAAAACTTCCTTTCGAGTATATGTAATAGGCCAGACTCAACTGCCTTGTAAACAGGGTCCTCAAAGAATACTACGGACATACTCATGTGACACCATTTGCCTTCCTGAGCACATATTGGGGAAAAAATTAAACCCAAATCCAGCCTCAATTTTCTCATCAGAGTAAAAACATGAAATAGATTACATGAAGAGATAAGTGAGGCAGAGGAAGAGGAGATTGGATGTGTTTCCCCTTCAAATCTGTGTGACCCTCGGGAAGTTACTTATTCACATGAACTCCAGTTTCTGCATTTGTAAATATTGAGATAATAACAATACTCTTGAAGGGTCATTCAGGACACAGACCAGTCGGAACTGATGTCTGGCCAATTGTGCCGGACACCAGCCAGGACTTGGGATCGGAGCAGACCAGCCGAATATCTGTCCTGGTTGGGGGATTAAACCCAAGTGAAAATGCCTCGTACAGTGTCTAGAACATAGAAGATTCTGGATAAACGTTAATTCTCTCCCATCACTGAGAAGCTGAGATTGCTGTGATATGTGATAACAGTTATCTGCAACTTCCCGTGGGATTCAGAATCAGTTTGAATAGCTATGACAATATTATTCCTAGTCCTGTTAGTTTAGGTTCAATTGGTCTTAAATTGTTATTCTGAAAACATATTTATTTCCCCACAGTGCTCATTTGGCTCTGGGCATATAGGACAGCAGGAGAATGCACGTGTCTGAGACTATCCTTCTGATGAAAATAGGCAAATGTTTCCCTTTATATTTCCCATTCACCAGACTAATCTGCTGAGATAATGGAGGTAGCATAGTTCATCCTAGGGGTGAGAACTGCACCAAATTCATAGAAAAGAACATCAGGAAGGGATTGCTTTATTACAGTTATTTTCTGGGTGTGATTTTTATGTCGAATATAGTTGTTGAGTGTGACCCCCTTCAACTTCCTGCTGATTAGTACTGATGGAGTAACTACTTCCCACATTATACCTGATTGGAATCAGTACCTATGTTAGAACTAATTCGGGGGATATCAGTCTTTCCAGGGTGTTATTACATTTCATTTGGCTAAGTAGCTTCCTTTTCTTAATCAAAGAAAGCTAATCATTTAAAGTCAAATTGTGTTCAATGTTCTATAATGCTATTATCAGCCAAGTTATAATTTCTTTTTGGAATCGAGTCCATGGTTTGATCTCATGAGCGGGTAAGATGAAGGGGGAAAATTGCCGTACCATGCAAGGAGGATGTCGATCAGGCATCTCTCTCTCCTCTGCCCTGGAAGAACTCCTTTCTACCCTTTCAACAGCTCCAATGAAATCCTGGCATTCCCAAATGTTCCCTTTAAGTTATACTTTTTTTTTTTTTTTAAAGCTTTAACCTATTTCATTGGTAAAAGTGAGACATTGAGATCTTTTCTCAACAAATGCGATATGAAGTTAGAAGAAGGCATCCAACAAAACCCAGAAAGTAGCTTTACAAATAGAAAGATAACATCTAGTCTCAATTCATTTTGCTGTGGCCTGCCTGGAAATATTAATCAAATAGTAAAATTAAGAAAATAATCATTATATATTTTTGCAAGCCGGCATACATTTTGCTCCTCCAAACAGGGGAGAAATGAGTTTCCATGCTAGTTTAATCCTTAGTGACAAGCCACTTCAGAGATGTGCTCACTCTTTCCATGTTAGGCCACCTTTCAGTGGCCCAGGAGCTAGGACTCAACAAATCTTTTCTGGTTCTGTAATTCTTACAGAATTCATCTTCAAGGGTGTGCAAAGGCTATCTTTTAAGTGTTTGCAAAACTCTGATGGAACTGCTGAGAGATATAATCAGTTACCTTTCTCTCGTGACCCTTAAAATTCGTGTGATCGGTTACTCTAATTTTTCTAGGCCCATTGCCCGATTCATTCTGTGTATGAAATCATGGATCCTGGCATAAGAACTGCTGGGAAAGTTAGGTCTGTTCCAAAGCTGTTAGTGGTGAATTTGCCTGCAGGAAAAAGTACGAGCATGTTGGTGCTAACCCTTTAACTAAAACCACACGCACACATGCATGCGTGCACACACACCATCCTCTCCTTTCTTCTTGCCTTCCAGACACGGCACAGAGACCCTTTAATAAATCAGTGTTTTAGGGCCAAATTCCTCAAAGGCCTTAGTGAGAGCTTTGACCTGTTTGTTGTGATGGTGTGTGAGTGGCCTGGGTAGAATCAATGGCATCTTGTTACCAATCATGCCATCTCACAAGGTTTGGTGGCTTAAGCCAAAGGAATTGGTTTTTTTATCATCCACGCAGAACACTGGGAAGGATTATAAAAAGAGGAGATATTCCAACCATGGGTCCCTACAGGGATTTCTCTATGAAGGACTGTTAAGATATAACAGGAGGGCTCAGCCTTCAGACGGGGCAGGCAGGATTTGGACGAGGTGCACAGCAGTTTCTCAGGCTTGCCAGAGACTGGGAAGAGGAAGCAGTAAGGTCGCGGAGCCCCTCACTCTGCACGGAAGACGTGCGAGTGAGCACACGTTACTGAGGCCAGCTCATGGGCAATGGCAAATCCAGGTGAAGAGCTCCAAGGACCCGCTGGGGTCTGGCTAGTCCCTGGGTTTGGTGGTTCCCTGAGGCGTAGCAGAGCCAGAGCTCAGAGCTGGTGGCTGTTCTTGTGAAATCCTTGGGGAAGCAGGGCAAGTCTGGCCAGGAATCGCCTTGTTTGTGGATTGCCGCTCAGGTGGAGGAAATTCACTCCAAGCCGGTTCACTTGGGTTCCTGTTTGTCGGTGTCAGCTGTTGACATGGCTGCTCCGACGCCAGTTCAAAGGTGTCGGGACGTCTGCTTGGGTCCTCGCGGGATCAGCCCGCAGCGATGAGTCACGCAGGCCGCATTGTGGAGTCTCCTCCCTTCCAAGCGTGTTCTCTTGTGAAACGTCTGTGATGACAAACTGTTTACCCTATTTTCCATCACCTTGAGTTCCTTGCAAGGCCACTTGCCTGTTGAGATGATGTATCTGTCTGTTATCACTTATCCATCGGGCTATCTGTTTCCAAAGGGCCTGTCAGATAGCACCGAACTCTGAACTCGCGCCCAACACGCATGCTAGGACTTGAACCGCGAGAGACCTACTTCTTGATCTAGTTTTATGGAGAGCAATTAGCATAAAGGGAACAGGTTTATAGGTAGCACTCAAACTTTAAATGTTTCATATGCATCGTAATCAAGCTCGTAAAAAAATAAAACGACTCTAGAGGAAGCTGATTAAATCTCCTCTCTCTCTCTCAGCCTACCCATATTTGCAGTAGGGGGGACACTTTCTCTGGGAACATTAGATTCCTCATCTAACGGTATATGCACCATCTCCCGTTTAACCATTTTTGCTTTTCTGCAAAAACCTTGGGTGTGTGCCAAGCGGACCAGTGATGTGATTTTAAGCCACAGCGACGATGTGGTTGCAGCAGGCATGTTCCTGGGGCCAGTCCAGTCGCACACACAGTTTCTCGTGTCCGCTGCAGCTTGTGGGCAGCCGAGCAGAGGGCGGAAGCGAAGGGGAGTCTGGGATGGAACAAACACAACGGCGAGGGCCAAGTTTTCCAAGCAGGACAGGGCATGCTCGCGCTGAAAGCACAGGAATTAATTCCACTTGTTGTCACCTATTCCTTTTATGGAATATTTAAGGTTAGTCGTCAAAAGCCTAAATAAAAAAATGAGGTAATTCTTCCGTGTTTAAACTCTTTAGCATGACATTGGCATAAAACTCTAATTTTATTATAACATGTTGGTAATAGGTTCTAGTGCTACACTAATTGAGTAATAATAACTAAGGGAAATTGAGGCACGAGTGGGAGACATTCTTTTATGACACAGTAAACCACAGGTTAGGCCTGGTCATATTGGTTAAATTTCTACCATTGAAATAAAATCATTACTTTAGGAAATTGCTAGTTTAGTTCTGGCAGAGGCATGAACAAGACGGCACAGGCAAGCAGTAATTTTTGACACCTAGGTTAATTTTATTGTGTGCTTTGTTATTTTCAATAAAATATATAGGTAATTAAAAATTGAACTGTGGTGCATTTTTGGATTTATAATAATTAGCACATACATTGCACTTTGTATTTTCAAAAGCTTTATACATCGTTAATTAACTGAGTGAGGTAGTGAGTATCATTATACCCATTGCACAGATGAACAAGCTGAGCCATGGGGTGTTTAAATAAATTGCCGGAGGGCTCCCAGCATACCAGGGCAGAAGACGGGTTGAACTGCAGAGCCTGTGGCCGCAGTCCTGGCCTGGTCTCTCCTATAGCCATTGTACCTTTACTCGGGGGTAGGAGACAAGAGCAGCCACAAACTCCCCTGTCTTGTTTTTTATTCCATTTTTTGGGGATTTTTAGTAATACTTTCTTTTAATATAGGGACCTTGAAGTTCTTAGTTATATTATTGGGCGAGTATATCTCTTGGAGGAGGGTGACGTCTATATTATTACCTATCTTTCGTAGGTAATGGAAACACAGAGTGGCAGCCCCAAAATGCCACCAAATCAATGGCAGATCCTAAATAGATGGATACCAGCAGAACCACAAACTGGACTTTGGCCTTCTGACTCCCACCCTTCCTTGGCCTCTGTGGGTCCCGGGAAGGGTTAAAATTGTATAATGACAGCACTGAAGAGGAGAACCCGGCCAGCACATACTCCTTTGACTTTACAGAGTGTGTGCATTTAAACATCGGCACCCTACGGATCCCCATCACAAAGCTGTTCAAAACACAAAGACAATCCCAATCCTGAGCACTGTTCTTCCCTCACCAAGAAGAATTAAGAAATATTCCTTTCTATTAATGATAGGAATTCTGTTCACCACTGCCCACCCCAGCCCCAAATGTAGGAGCCAATGAATGTACTAGCTTTATTCTCTTTTTAAACACAGCATATCCAGAAAGCAGTTAATCTGCTTCTTTGATTCTAGTGCTCAGCAAAGATCAAGAATGAACTTCCGTTAAATCACATTTCCCTGTGCTTGTTCCTCCATGCAGGGTACCAAGTGAGAGCCTGAAATGATAGGTAACTATTCTGTAGGTCAGTAGTCTCAGTTTCCCCCACTTCTAGGAAATCAGTTTGATAGTAGGCACAGTTCCAGAGAGAGCCAGGTTCCCGGCATGAGGATTCGAACCTTGCCCGGTGCAGCTGCAGTCAGTTGTGCCCGTTCCCCGGAAGGCTGATGTTTGGCCCCTTTTCCTGTCGCTGCCTGTGGATAGAGAAAGCAGCCCCTTGTTTGCTGTTTTCTTATTGAGGAGGTCATCTTCTGCTGGATTTAAAGAACCTGGTAATTTTTGAAGTGAAAATGGAAATGCGAACGGGAGCAGAGCCAGGCTGCCGGGCTCAGCGGTGACCGCGGAGGCGCACCGTTGTAGGCCAGACCCGGGCACTCTTGATGCTAACAAGACTGGAATATTAGCACAAATAATCGCGTCGGGAAGGCAGGGAGGGGAATTCTGTCCCTACTCGCTGTTGCGAGGCTATAGGGGTAACGTCCACCTACCAGCAGAGTTTCGAGCAGTCGATGGAGAGAGGGTGATGATGGCCTTGAGCTGGGTGGGCTCTGGGTGCACAGAGAGCCGAGACAGCTGGTACAGGAAGCCCCTGAACTGAACTTGGGTTTGAGAGACATGCCATGGCTTAGCCTTTCCTTTTGCTTTTCTGGAAAGTGCAGGGGTTTGTATATCTTTGACAAAAGTGTGGTTTTGTCCAACTTGGAAAGGTTGTTGAACAAAGAGCAAAACTTTGTGAGGGACACACGTGAAGGTAACGAAGGAGGAAGGTGACACCACTGTGGCCAGGCAGAGAAACTGAACAGCCATCAATGACATGACACTCACACTCTAATTTTCATTTTTTTGGGTAAAGATATCATGTTTGATACTTTTCAAAGACATTGTGCTATCAGCGTTAATGTACTTTCTAAGCATAAAAAATAACTAAAAGTAAACAATAAATAAAATGAAAAGTGAACTGTGCTTATTAGATGCTTAATGCTTTGTATGCATCAGCTCCCCCAGTCCTTACAAGAGCTCTGTGAGGCATGAGGCATCTTTGTCTCATTTTTCAGATGAGGGAACAGGCCTGGAGAGGTTAGTTGCCCAACACCATACACCTGCTAAGGAAAAGAGCTTTAACTGGATTCTCAGGTCATTTGGTTCTGATTCTTTTATGACTTGCAAAACTTGGGGGAAGGATAAAATCAGACAACCCGTATTAACACCATAGTGTCTGATACGTAGTAAATGCTCAGTCTCTGTAAGTTATTGTTAACTTCTGTGGTATAATAACCAATTTCCATTGAACTTGCTGCGTTGGTTAAAGCCAATAGTATCATAGGATCGGGTGATCCTACCTGTTTCTCCTTAACATGAGCCACCCTGGGTGTTACCTACTCCTGTCGGGCTGACTTACGCTTCTCTAATGATTTCTGCCACGTACAGAGGTTGGGATTTCCACACACCCACAGGTGTCTTTAGCCAGGTTCATGCTCACCACCTGTCTTGAATCAGCAACACAGGAAGAAAGTGGGAGATCCCATCTTGTGCTAACATTTCCAACTTTTGCACCCAGGTTTCCTCTGTCTTCCCTCTGGAAGGTTTGGTTGGTGCAGGTGACAAGAGCAACTTCTGCCACTAAAATGTCTGTGTTCTTCATGCCCAAAGGCAGACCGTGCCAAGTGATATAAACAATGTAATCCTCAATCTCTCATTTTGGAGATGTGTATGCAAACAAACACTGATTTGAGGCCTCATTTGGGAGACAAGAACATTGAGATTCATGTTCCCGTTGATTTTATCAGTAATTTATCAGATTGAGAAAATTAGTGGGATTTATGTAGCAATGGATGAGGGAAGATCATGCTGGCCTAGGCTGAATAAATCATGTCTCATCTTTCTGCCTAAGTTTTTCTATGTGTAAAGCTAGCCTGCCTTAGGAAATAATTCATGAGACTAATTTTTGAGCACTTTGAAGATACAGTGTGGTGGGATTAAGACAACCCTGGCTTAGAAATAAGTGAAAAGTGTACTGTTAAAGTTTTGGACTAGTCTTGCTTGAGGTCTTTAGTAAGCTGGTGATGCTGACTCTGCTGCCTTCTAGCTTATAGGATCTTGAGCTAATGGATGGAAAACCATAGGGGAAAAGACACCTATATCCATTGAATAGCATTTTTTTGTTGAGGCTGTAGTTTATTACCTATCAATACTCAGTCTGCAAAACTGACATTAAAGGAAACAGAATAGGAAGGAAAAACTGAATGGAGCTCTTGTAGATTTCTTTTATTTCAAAGAATGCATAGTGATATTCCAGCCAGTTCACATGCACCAATCCACTTGTGGAGGTTTTCTCTGTGGACTGAGAATTATCTATGGGAGCATGTTTCACATGTGGCTGCAACTTCTTAAAAATCACAGAGGCTTGTAGGGCTGTATTATCTCTGCATAAAGATGGAGGCATAATTTGTATCTTGGGGGTGGCTGTTCTTCAATGACAGAAATGCATTTACTCAAGTGAAGGATTTTATGAATGTGAGGTGATACTTGTTTTATGGCAATGCAAATTCTGTTATTTGATGTGCAGATATCTAATGATGTATGTTTAAAATCCCTTGCCTAGCTCCAAAATTCAGGTCCCAAATTGCTATTTGGAAACTGGCTGATCATTCCATGGAATCTTAGCTGCTAAGATACAAATTGAGAAGAAAACAAATGAAAAAGAAAAGAGTGCTGAGAAAAAATTGAGAGTGACAGCATGAAATACTTTCCCAGCATAGTGCAGATATTTGCTGCTTTACGATCGAAAGTCTTAATTTCTGCTGTGATCTTGGGGGTGGTTCATTGTGGATAGTGGTCCATTCTGTCATTTAACTGGCAGTGACAAAAGATGCCTCCCACACATAATAAGTGAAGAAATCTTTCTTGAGATGCTCACTGTTCACCTTGAGTATTTGGGATTGGGTTTTATATAAAACAAATTCTCTTAGGAGCCTAATAACCACCCGAGAAAGTGATTGCAGCATAGGAAGAAGAATTAAAAAACAACAATCCAAACTCAGAATTGAGAAACACAAGCCCATGCTTTTGACTGAGTTCCTGGACTCTCTATTTTGAGCCAAACATTGCAACACCGAGCATTGTGTGGCTTGTTTTTCTGCTGCATCTAAAAGACCTCAGAGCTACGAGGAGGCCGTTGAAGACTGCAGATGGAAACGCCTCTCCGCAGCATTGGTTGGAGGAAACCATAAAAAAAGTGAAAAGTTAATTGTGCTCATTGAAGAGATTGTGCTATGTCAGCATAAGCATTGTCTGTTTAATGTAGGTCTTGGCCAGGGTCCCGTGAACCATTAATTAATATCATGCGTTAGCCGTCAGCAGGTCAACATGAGTGCTAAATTTCATGATTCCTCTGTAATGTTAAACTGTGGATTTAAAGTCACATTCTTAATGAGGATCATGTCTATGTCTTTCCTCTGGGCACACATAGCCCTCGAGGGTATGTTGATGTCTGGACTGTTTCTCTACCTTCGAAGGAATCTGAGCCCCTGTCATGAAGAGCCCTGGGTTTTACCCTCCCCTTGAACTGCCCACTTGTTGGGTGTTTTACTGAGGCCCTGCAAGGCTCATGTCCTTTAGTTTCTGGTGCCAAACTTACTGTGTCCTGCTTTTGAGGGCTGCTTTAAGGCTTGCTTGGACCATGTGTGTCAACCGCATTGAGAAATCAGCAGTTTCTTTTCATAAAGTCCTTAAGAGCCACTTGCAATCAACCAGTAGTTGAGAATGTAAAACGACTTTGCCATTCCCTGCCCGCCTCCCCAGGGAATTTCAAAGCCAAAGCACCAAAATTACTCTTAAATCTGAATCCACATCCTAACCTCACTCAGAGATCCTTTTAACTGCCTGGTTGCAGAAACGGGAGGTAATTTTAGATTTCGGGCAAAGGAGGGTCTACCTCATTAAATTTCACCACTGAAATCTCTATTGTTTCTTCCAACACTCCCGTTTATGGGGCTGACATCACCCAGAGATGAGAGAGGAGTTTTTGTGGCACTGTTTCAAAAGCCAAACACCTCTCAGTTAGTCACTACGTTAATAACAACACGAGAACTGTTAAAGATGTACCAAGCTCGCTGGAACTGGAATTACAACACAGCAGCTTGTTGCCGTGCCGAGGGGAAAAGCTGCACAAACAAGCACATCCAGCTGGGTCGGAATGGGTAGTTCGACACCTGAGACAGCTGAAAGTGGCTTCACGGAAACCCAAACCCGAGGGTGGCCAGTGGCTGGGATGGCAGACATCGGAGTGTTCTCTTGAGGGCCTAACAAACCTCATCTCTGCGCATCACTGGCTTGGTGCGGTGTTGGCACAGCGTGGGGCATTCCTCTCACACCTGACTTTGGCCTTGTCCCGGTTGCCTTTTAATGTCTGGATCCCGAGCAGTAAAAAGTTCAACTTACTTTCCGCCCATAAGCTTCCTCGCCCCCCGCCCCGAATCACAAATTCTTTTCTCCCCTCCTACGGTAAATTTATGGTCTTCGTATGTCTCTTTAGTCAATTTTGCAAAAAGGAATAAAATGCCTACAACAAAAAGGCAAAGAAAGACATCTTTTTTCGTTAAAACTTCAAAAAGTCATTCTACTTAGACTATGTTGGCTCTTTTCTAAAGCAGCCACTCTAAAAATCTGAGAGATATTTTGTGTTTTTGCAGCTGTATGGCTTTAAGACAGGCTCAGAATCATTTATTGGCATTTCTGACTGAACTTTTTGTTTTTATAGGTGTGTAAATGTGTTATCGAAGATATTTTGGCATTTACCGAAGACTCAAATTCGTAGGCGTTAGTTAAAGAAACTGCTACTCTTTCTTTTCTTTTTTTGTTCTCTTCTGCTTTCTTGAAAGAGAAGAAACGGTTTGTTTGACAGGTGCTCTGGATTTTTGCACTATGTCTTTGACTGAATTTATTTAGCTTGAGGTTATTTGCTTTGAAAAGCTAAAATTCCAGCAGTCACGAGGAGATCTCCCCTTCCCTCCCCTCTGGCCGTGGGTTGTCTAGCGCTGTATGTGAACGTTCCTATTTCATTTCCATTTCTCTGGAAGCATCATTTTTCCATCGTTTCAGATTTCTCCAACTAGACTTTAGCAATGATTCCCAAACCTGGCTACGTGTCAGAATTAGGTAAAATCTCTGTGTCGGGGTCTGGGTGACCCTGGCGATGAGCCGTTTCGGGAGCCACTGGCATGGAACGGGTGTGCACACAAGAAGGCGGATGGGAATGGAAACAAACGCCTTGGTATGCACCTCTCAGTAAAAGGCAGGGCCCAAGCAACTGCTCCCTCATGTTTAGATTCTACAAACACTTATCGAGTACCTACTACGTGCGGGCACCATGCCAGGCATTAGGATGCCGACATGAACACGGCCCAGACCATGCTTGATGTTCTCCCAGTCTAATGAGCGAGCCTGGCGTGGAAACACCTTCCATTGCATGTGGAAACTCAGCTGAGCTCCAGGGTTGACAGAGGCTTCCAAAGGACACCCCTAAGGTGAACCTTGACAGGCAGCAGGGCCCAGCGCGCTGCGGAGGCTGCAGGGACAGTTTGCACAAGCGCAGTGCGTGAGGGGAGCCCTGGTGCCTTTGCTGACCACCCCCCACCCCGCCCCGCCATGAGTGCAGGGACAGGTGCAGGAAGAAGCCCCTGGAAGACATCTGTGGGCCTTGCCACACCAAGATGCGGCTGGTGCCTCCAGCCCATTTCAGCCCTTTCCCAACCACAGGGCCTTGAGGCTGAGAGTGGGCAGACTTGGAAAGTGCAGCACTCGCCTTTCCTGTTGAAGAAAAGATTTGAAAACAGAAGAGAGAATGAGAGAAAACAGGGCAAAATACAAGGGACCTCCCCGCTGCCACCCTCACCCCCTCAGTGCTTTTCTGGTGGGGGTGGCAGTTTTGAGAGAAGTTCAGGGGAATGGAAGAGAATATAGCATTTGTAAAAGAGCAATAAAGGCAAAGTTCTGTTCTTCTGGCTGAGCCTGCTAAGTTTTGATGTTCATTTTCTTAAAAAAAAAAAAAAAAAAAAAACAACAAAAACCAAAGCAGTTTCTGGCTGCTGCTGAGCTGCAGGGCACAGAAATAGGGTGGCTGCAAACACAAGAGGGAAAAAGAAACACACCGCTCCAAATACCAGGCTTGCATTCTCTCCGTGTGGGCAGAAGGTTTTATGATTATTTTTTTATTTCATACATCATTAAAATGCTTTGGCATTTCCCCCAACTCAGCATGCTTTTAAAAAATTAATGAGGAAGGAAAACACTAAAAAAAAAAATTCTGATTATCTGTAGCAAGGTGCTAGGGAAAGCAGCGGCCTGAGACCTTCTCCATCAATCCGTTTTTCTGTAGAGATGGTTCCTGCTAGAGGACCTCACTTTTCCCCAGCCGTGAGAACTTCTCCATGTGTAATTGGAAGTCAGAGAATGCCCATGATTCCGGCAGCCATATCCTTTCTGTGGCCTTGGGCAAGGCCCTTAACCTCTGGGTGCCTCAGTTTCCCCGTCTGCAAAATAGGGATAATCATACTTAATTACTTCACCGTGCTGAGGTAAGGATTAATTAGTTGATGTTTGTAAATGGCTTTGAAGCCAGAAAATGCTACAACAGAGCTAAGCATTATTATTAATAATACATTTCAACTGAGTTAATAATTGCATTTGCCCTCTCAAATCTCCCTGGCAGTTTCAGCTGGTGAACTTAGTTTTCAACTTCACTCATTAAAAAGAAATGAAAAGTACCACTGCTGGTGGGCACTAACTGTGGTCTTCAGTGCAAAGCACGAGCTCACCTGTGCCACGGGTGAGAGTAGTATGTACCTGCTCCCTAAGAATTCAGCAGGGCTCCTGTGAGATACCAAGTTGGGTGGAAGGTGCTTTTACTGCTAAGCAGCTTTAAAAAGGAAGAAAAAAAAAATGCTCGTCACAATGTGCAAGGCGAGAATCGAGCTCATCTGGGGGGTAACCACTTTCCAGAATTGATTCAATTCCTGTGCTCTGGACCTGACCACAGAGTAGTTTATCTGTTGTCTACCTCAGGTTGTTTTCTTCTCTTTGGTCCCCTTTTCTGGCCTCCGCCCTTTCCTGTGCTAGGTCACCTCAGGGCGTGTGGTGTGTGTGCATTTGAAATCTCTTGTGAGATCCATGTCTGTCTCCTCCTGTCCTTTGTGTCTACTCGAAGAGGCATTTTTGCATCGTTTAACTCGGACCCGTCAACATTAGATGCACATTTCAGCAGGATGATATCATGGCAAAGCCCTTGGTACGTGGCAGAGGTTCAAGAAATATTTGTTTAGTGGAGCCAGGTCTTTGAGACTTCCTGAGTTCCTGATGTTGAACACCTAGGAAAAAAGAAATGATGTAATACCTGCCCAGGCTGGGATCTCCTGCTCAGCCTCTGGTTGGATGTGCATTTTGCATAATTTTCCCTGAAGAGAGAATTTGCTCTTAGCTCTTATCTAGCCATCCTCTCCTTCCATGGTTCTCCAAGTGAAGTCCCCAGGCCACGGGGAAGCCGGTTAGAAACTCAGCACGTCAGGCCTCAGGTTGGAGAACTGCAGCTCTGGCTCAGTTCCCTCGTGCTCAGTGACGAACTCCAGGGAGCCTGACCCAGGGACAGCAGCCACAGCCATGCAACTGAGCAAGGAAACAGCAAAACCCATGGTCTAGAACTCGGGGCCTTCACCCGAGGGAAAATTCGCCTGGGTAATCTGAATGATGCCCTTGCAATTGGTAGGGAGCTGAGGAGCAAGGTTTAGGCCACTTTTTTTTTTTTTTAATTTCAGAATATTATGGCATTGCAAAAGTTTTGGTTACATGAATTATTTTTGTATAGTTTGGGTCCAAGTTATAAGTGTGTCCATCATGATGTACAGTATATGTTGTACCTGTTAGGTGTGAATTTACTCATCCCCTCCTCCCCCTCCCACCTCCTTGATTTCCATTGAGTTTTACTACCACACGTGCACCTGAGTGTTGATCAGTTAGTTCCAATTTAATGGTGAGTACGTGTGGTGCCTGTTTTTCCATTCTTGCCTTGCTTCACTCAGGAGGATGGTCTCCAGTTCCAGCCAGGCTACTGCAAGAGATATTAGTTCACTGTTGTTTGTATGGCTGAGTAATGCTGCATGGTATACATACACCACATTTCATTAATCCACTTGGGTATCGATGGGCACTTGGGTTGTTTCCACATCTTTGTGATTATGAGTTGTGCTGCTATAAACATTCCAGTGCAAGTGTCTTTTTTTTATAAAATGTCTTTCTTTCCTTTGGGTAGATACCCAGTAGTGGGATTGCTGGATCAAATGGTAGTTCTACTTTTGGTTCTTTAAGGGATCTCCATACTCTTTTCTATAGAGGTTGAACTAGTCTCTAGTCCCACCAGCAGTGTATCCACATCTGCATCTGTTGTTTTGGGACTTTTGATAAAAGCCATGCTCACTGGAGTTAGGTGATATCTTATCGTGGTTTTGATTTGCATTTCCAAGACGATTAGAGACGCCGAGCATTTTTTTCATATGTTTTTTGGCCATTGATCTATTCTCTTTTGAAAAGCTTCTGTTCATGTCTTTTGCCCACTTTTTGATGGGGTTGTTTGATGTTCAGGCCGCTTCTTTCTCCTTCCCAGAACTCCTACCTATGCTTCCTGACCCTCTAGGATGCCTGCCCAACCCATTCCAAGTCCTTTTCTCTGAATGTCTCTGTAGAAACTGTGCCACTTGAATGAATGCTTACACACATCTGGCACGTGAGGTTGCTGTAATTTGATGCAGCCTTGACTTCTTGGGTCAGTCGATGCTCCATGAGGACAGACAGCATGTCTTCATATTTCTGGCTTCTCACTGCGGCTGTCATGGCAGCGTGTGCTCCGTGGAGTTTTGTAGGTGGATCCCTACAGGCCTGTGACCTAGAGACTGCCATCGTTTCCAAACAGAGCTGTGCTCCGGATCGGGACGCAGTGATGGGAGGCGGAGACAGCTGTGGGGCTCGTCTCTGCTTAAGCGAATATATGGATGTCGAACGTCAAGTTATCACCTGCTCGGCAAGAACTTCATGAGGACACAACTTTGTAGTCACCCAGCTGACTTTGAATTATAAACTTAATTTTTTTTAAGGGCAGTGGGAGGCAGTGGAAAGGTTTTTTGGTATATTGAACCCTGATGCCCACTCTGAAACTTAGGTACCCCCAGTTTTATTATACATTGGATTAGAATTCTGCATCCAGTGGTCAGTCAACAAAGACTGGTTCTATGCTATGATTTTCTGAATCTTACTTGCTGGCAACTGGAAGCCCCCAGCTCAGGTGCTGTGTCTCTGACTTTGGGAAAGGCTGTGATTTAATGGTGAGAACCCTTGGTTTCCTTCAGCAGATTCTGGAGTTGATTTGAGTAATTTGACTTTGAGTAATTCAAGCCTAAGGGCTTGATACTGCCCTTGGAGAATGATACATAGTACAAGGACAGGCCCGGCTCCCTTTGCTCAGTATCTCCTGTCTGTAGGACTCCCAGGTGCCCTACAATCTTGGGCTGATATCCTGGGGATAACAGTAATTAGAGTCTTCAAAGTCCTTGGCAAACATTCATTAGCAGCTCTCAGGGGAGAAGAGAGAGAAGGGGAACAGATGACAGAGGATCATTCCCATTTTGCAGACATGGGAAATCAAGGCAGAAGAATTAGATGACTTGCCTAAAACCACATTCTCAAAACTGAATTTAAGACAGAGGCGGCTTACTTTCCCATAGATTTGGGAAGGCCCTAGAAAGGCACGACCATTCACTGCGTACCAGGGTTTCTTAATCTTTGTAACATTGGCACTTAGGGCCAGATGATTCTTTGTTCTGTGTGTGTGTGTGTGTATGCACGCTGCAAGCTGTTTATGGTCCCTGTAATTTACTGAGCATTGATGCTTACTGGACTCGTGGCTTGCTTGTAACAAATAGAATGTGGCACAAATGACAGGATGTCCCTCCTGAGGGAAGGTTACAGAAAGGCCTGCTCTTGCTATCTCTCTCTCTCTCGCTGTCTCTGACAGAACAGCTGCTGCACGGTGAGTTGCCCTGTCAAGAGGCCCAGGTGGCAGGGGTCTCAGGCAGGGCTCCACCATCAACCACCAGGCCCTGAGACCACAGTCCAGCATCCCACAAAGAGCAGAGTCCCCCGGGAACCACGTGAGCAGACCCAGACCCTTCCCCAGCTGGGCGTTAGATGACACCATAGCCTTGGTGGATGGCCTTACTGCAAACATGAGGGCGTGCGAGGCAGGGGCACCCCGCCAAGCCTGTCCTGGATTCATCACCAGCAGAAACTGGGAGATAATACGTGTTCTTGTTTTAAGCCACTGTATTTTGCAGTAATTTGTTATACAGCAATAGGTAATGTTATGGGCTGAATTGCGCTGCTCCCACCCACCCCCTTGAATTCATATGTTGAAGGCCTGACCAACAGGACACCTCTGAATGTGACCGTATTTGGAGAGAGATCCTGTAAAGAGGCAGTTAAGTTAAAATGAAGCCATAAGGGTGGACCCTGATCCAATCTTACTGGTGTCCTTACAAAAGGAAGGAACACCAGGATGTCTGAGCACAGAGAAAGGGCCATGTGAGGACACAAGAAGGTGGCCATCTGCAAGCCAAGGAAAGAGGCTTCAGGAGAAACCAATCCTGCTGACACCTTGTCATGGGCTTCCAGCCTCTGGAACTGGGAGAAATAAATTTCTGTTGTTTAAGCTACCCAGTATGCGATATCTTGTTATAACAGCCCTAGCAAACAACTACAGATAACTAACATACCTTCTTATTTTATAGGTGTATGGTAAAGCCTCAAGTCAACTAGCTGGTCAGTAGTCAAGTGCCACGCATTTGACCACCTGTGTAATTGTCACTGTCAGCTAACCTCTCCAGAAGTCCATCTCTTTATCTGTAAAAATGAAAGCTGAGACTAGACCAGGGTTGGCGAATGGTGTGGGCCAAGTCTGGCCTGCTGGCTGTCTATGCAAATAAAGTCTTATTGGAACAGGGCCATGCTCATTTGTGTGCATATGTCTATGGCTGCTTTTGCACTGTAACAGTGGAGTCGTGTAGGAGTTGAGTAGTTGCAACAGAGACCAAAAAGGCCTATCATATCTACTTATATGGCTCTTTGCAGAAAAAGTTTGCCGGCCAATCCCTAGACTCAGCAATCTCCAAGGAATCATCAAGTTTTAAGATACCAGAATCCTAGGACCACAGAACCTAGGACCCCGACAGCCAGTGTGATTACCTTTACATTAGACCAGCGATTCTCGAAGGGTGGTCCCTGGTGCAACAGTGTCAGCATCACCTGAGAACTTGTTGAAAATACAGATCACCAGGCCCCACCCAGACCTACAGAACCAGAAACTCCAGGGCTAGGCCCAGCAATCTGCATTTCCATAAGCCACGCGTGGATGGGAACCGCGGTATTACATTAATCTCCCAACTCACATTGTTACATCAAAAACTAGGTGGGAATTATCGAATTCTTAAAAAAAAACAAAACAAAAAACAAAATAATGCTTCCCCCAAAAAGGCATTCTAAAGAGCAGAATCCAGTACTTCTTGGAAAAATTATATTCAGTAATAATAGTAATAGTAATAATAACAATACGATGGTTTGATCTATATCATTTATCTCTCTTTGTGGAATTAGTAAAAAAACCACAGCTGTCAAACCTGTGTGTTTATTTTAGCAGCCAGTTTGAACTGTCCTGAGTCGAACAGCCTGACAACGTTAATCTCCTCCAAGAAAAAAAGCATTTTGCATTGTACACTTGACATGTTACACAAAAAGCAGATTCAAAATGATCTCTCCAAGACCCAGAAAATAAAGTCTCATTTTGATTTCTGTATTGGAATTTATCAAAAAAAAATTAGGGCATTAGATATATCTTCTAAATGTAAAAGTTTAAAGAAAGAAAGAAAAAAGAAACAGGAAATCATGACACCCACACACTCAGAAGAGGAATCCCAGGACCAAAAAACCATTTCCTGCCTTGCAAGGTAACAGAAACGTCTCTTCTTTATCTGAAATCCGGTTCCTGTGCCACTGAGAATCAAGAGTAAGGCCAGAATGTTGGTTCAGGGTTGGCAGAAGAATTCTCTTTCTTCTTTTCCTTGAAAAACGTAGAACTGTAGCTGAGTCCCTTTCTTCTCCTCTTTACGCGTGAGAAGGGAGCACGAACAGTCTTCCGTTTCCGGAAGGGTAAAGCCCCCGTCCCCCTCGAACCCGGCTCACCTTCCCCACTGACCTTGCTTGGCCTGTGTGTCACCTGGAATCTGTGCCACAAATGCTGGCTCGTGAGGGGTGAGCTCAGGTTTTGCATCCTGGTGCCCTTCCTCAACCTCCCAGGACACCAACTTTTAGTCCAACACCGTTAGAAACCGGTAAGACACAACCGAGAGCATCATTTTACTTTTAGGCCTGATTTATACAATACAAAGACCAATCAAGGTCTTGCAATTATCTGCTTACACAGGAATGTAAAGAGAGCCATACTGTGTCACTCGTGAAAATACACTTTTATTTTGGTTATATTTGCTTTTCCCCCTGGTGTCTGAGTTCTAGTGATCTAGATAAAATTGGGGGTGTTAACCAACATGCTGACCAGGGCCTGAATGATCCGGTTAGGTCCACTTCCACGTCTCAAATAAGCAAGAAATTGCCTTTTGTTTTTCCTTCCCCAGATCTGCCCCTCTAGGAGGGATGGTTCACTTCAGAGAAGTTTTAGGGGTATTCATTGGTTATGGTGAGCATCTCTCCTGGCAGAAATAGATATCAAAAGACACCTTCCCTCTTAAATGAGCAATAAGCGGGAAGCTTGGCTGGTGATGCAGTCGCTACAGACAGACATCGTGCAGGACCTCCCAGACAGACGCTGATACGTGCACTTGCTGTCTCATTCAGCCAGTGTTTTGATTACCTGCTGTGTAGTCAGTGACGTTAGGTTCTCTGATGCACTCCCCTCAGAAAAGATTAAGAAGCCATTCCTGAGTACGAAATGGTACAAGCACTTTGGAAAACAGTTTGGCAGTTTCTTGCAAAGTTAAATTCAAATCTACCTTCTGATCTATCTATTTTGCTTGTAGGTATTTACTCAATGAAAATGTTTACCCGAATGAAAGCCTATGTGCCTACAAAGACTCTAACACAGCCACCGGAGACACTATAGACTTTTCTGTTTGAAACGCTGTCCCATCCATCTTTCATGTGCTTAAGCACCTCGCTGCGGAAATGAGCTGTCCAGAGAAGTGAGGGGACACGCGAGGGTGTGAGCACCACGCAGCGGGGACCACGGGGGACCACTGAGAGGCTGGCTTCCAGAGGATGCCACCTGCTCCAGCGCGCCCCTGGTCTTGAAATTCTAAAATGTTATTCTGTTTTCAAGGTCTTTCCAGCCCTGTGATATATTGCTTTTCTCTTTACTGGTCTTTTTTTTTTTTTTTTTTTTCTTTGCTGTTTTGTTTAAGTTTAGAGGACTTTCTTATATTCACAATATCTGAAAAATCTGTGAAAAATAGGGAACATACCGGGTAGTTCTGAAGATTTGGCAGTTGTGGATTTGTGGCTTTCTCCAGTTTGGGTATAAATTTGAATGAACTTTAACCCTTACATCTCTCCGAAAGTAGGATGATTAGCTAGAGCAGTTATTTTTAGGAAAAGGCCATATTGACATGTAAACAATGTATTCGCTGATCACAGACATACTTAGTAAAGCAGATCTTTAACTCTAGTTGGCAAGACCTGCTTAATCTTGCAGTAACCCTAGTATGTTTTTTTTTTAAGTTGTCTTAAAAAATTCTGTAAGTTAAACTTTCTGCTAATTTGGGTTAAACTCCATCAGTTTGGCTAGATTTGTATGATTTGACTATAAGTTTTTAAAAAATAGAACTACAGAAGCAAATATCCTTGGCTTGGCTCTTGCTAGCTTTTTAGTAGAAGGGCTCTGTACAGTTAGTTAGTGAATGCGATTGGTTTTGGAGATGACCTCTGAAGCCATCTGTCTGGTCACTGTGTGCACAACAGACTTCAAAACATTTCTTAGATTATTTAAGAAAGGCTGCTTTTTTTTTTTTTTGTAACCATAATTGAAAAGCTGACAACTGTTGGGGTTTTTGTTTTTTATTAGTTTAGAGCAGTGGTTCTCAACCAGGGGCGATTTTGTCTCCTAGGGGACATCTGGCAATGTCTGGAGACATTTGTGGTTGTCACAGCTAGAGTTGGGGGGAGGGGGGGATTGCTCCTGGCATCTAATGGGGTAGAGGCCAGGGATACACGGAGAAGTGTTCTAACAACAAAAAAATGATCCAGCCCCACGTGCTGAGGTTGAGAAACCCCGGTTTGGAGAAGTGTACTGCCCAAAGTGTTTTCAGCTGATAGTCGCTGCAAGAATGGGGCTCAAATGTCAAATAAGTTGGGCTAATAATGTATTTATAGCAGAATATTTAGAGCCTTTAAAATGCTCACATGTATATTGTCCTCTTTGGGGATAAGATCTGTTGTTGCCAGGGGTAGAGTGCAGTGGGGTTATCATAGCTGACTGCGACCTCGAACTCCTGAGCTTAAGCAATCCTCCTGCCTCAGCCTCCTGAATAGCTGGGACTATAGATGTGTGCCACCAGGCCTGGTTAACTTTTCTATTTTTAGTAGAGACAGGGTCTTGCTCTTGATTAGGCTGGTCTTGAAATCCTGGCCTCAAGCGATCCTCCTACCTCAACCTCCCAAAGTGTTAGGATTACAGGTGTGAGCCACTGTGCCTGGCTACCTTAGTTTTTATACAGTTAGGGTCATAAAAGTTTCTCCATGACATAAACTTCCTTCAAATCTTGATTTTTCATCATAATGTCACTCAGAAAAATTTACATGAGCTCATGTTGCCAAATCTCTAACAGGTGCTTGTGAGCTAGTGTCAGGGACAATCTAGAGTGTTAATTCAGTAGACAATGGCAGCATATTTTCTCTTTATTTCCTTCCAGAACTCCCTTGAAGCCTCAGACTGTCATACGCACTGCACAAGGCAGCCCTGCTCCGTGAGCTAGCTGACTTTTCCTACTAGTTTTGTGTTACTTTTGGTCAAACTCCCAGGTCCTCTGAGCAGTGGTGCTTAATTCCTAGAAGTATAAATCAGCTCATGTTTTATTTGAAGTTGGTTAATTTGACTCTTTCTCTCTATCATTTAAGAAAAGATGAATTTTGAGCTAGAAGGTAAAAAGTCACATACTTACGAAACTCAGGACAAGAGAAATGGTTATGTCCATGGTAGGCAAATGTGAATTCTGAAGCAGATCTGAAGGAAGGAGAAGTTATTTTGCCTGGTCTGAGACATTCTTTTTCTTTCTTAATAAGGCCGTCGACTTTCAAATCAATGAGGCAAGGTCTGGTGTTATCATTCGAGGAGCAAATGCCAGCAACTCCTGCTTGTGAATACTTTACCCTTCAGGGAAGTCTGCACTGAGCATCCATGACACGTTCCTGTGATTACGATTCTTATTCAGTGTCGTTTTGAAGATCTACATAGAGCCACTCATTCAGCACGCAAAGCTTTCCTGAGCATGTGTTGTCAGGCGTTGCTAAACACTGTGGATAAAAAATAAATCGCACATAATTCCTGTCTTTGAGGAGTTCAAGTTTTTTAGGGGATTGGGTGTTTCTTAGGGTTCTTGCATATTTTCTACCATCTGACCATTCATTGCAGGATCTTCACAGATCAGTTTCAATATTCCCAGTTTCTTTTAGGAGATCACGATTTTTCATGTGCAATGTATTTGCTGATATAAGAGCAATTCGGAGCAATTCAGACAGTTCTAGTGGTATTTATTAATCCTTGCCTTCAGGACGTTGGCATCTATTGTTCCACACAAGAACATGATAGGCTTGAAAGAGTAAGAAAATCTAGAATATAGTTCTGGCTTCACCATTTACTAACTGAGCGAGTGACTTTGGCCTCTGATTCCTCATGTATATGATAAAGTTGTTTTAAAGAGCATTTCTAGCTCAAGATTTTATGTTTCTTGCTCTGGAAAAAAAAAAAAACCCACAGTACTGGAAGTATATAAATAGGGTGTCTATAATGCCTCCTATTACGAACATCAACCTGCTACCGAGAATGGTCTTGAATCATTTGGGATGTCACCTTTTGTACCACATGAAAACAGTCTTCTACTGGGCCCTACGCCACTTTGATGATAAAGATTGGAATCATGTGAAAGTTGGCAGCGTATGTGGCTGGGGAAGGGTTTCTTGTTCTGCACAGAATACGCAGTTATTAATCAGGGAGAGATGCCATGTAGCTGTTAAGTAGGTTGCAGTGTACTGGTAAAGGCGGGTGTGATTGCCAGCTCTGATACTAAATCATTCTTAGTTCAGAGTTGTTGGGAGGAGAAAATAATTTATTGGTGTTCAACTTCAGGTACCACCATAGAAAATAATCAGTGATACTCGAGTATCAGTACTCAGCGTCTTTTCCAGTTTCCTCCTATCTATTCATTGATCAGTCATGGCAACGACTTTGGAATACACCCACTAGATATCCTTTGTGAAGATATTTTAGGTACGATCTGTAGGACGACGATGAGAATAAGGCAGCTGATGGAAAGTCAGGCTTCTTTGCCTGGTCTACTACTCGGGTCCAACCTAGTGTGGCATCTCTCACATTGTTATTTCAGTTTGGTGTTGCTTGTCTCTGTTACATTCCAGGCTCTATGCTGCTTTGGCTAGAAATGATTTCATAGTCATATTTGCATTGTCAATGGAGCTTAGCACATAATAAGTACTCAACTATATATATATTTGTGAAATGAATTAACAAGCAACTATACTGTAATTATTCATTTTAAACTATCTGTTGGAAAACAAAGTGTAACTTATTTAACAAATATTTATTGACTGCCTAGTATATTGATGACACTCGTAAAAATCTGTAACTTGCAGTTAATGATCACGATGTGTGATTTCATCTGAAGTCAATGTCACAGGATCATCCATAGATGGAAAGTCAATAAAAGTCACGATGATTTACTCTCTTATTAAAAGGGTCAAATGCACTTGCAGATTAAATGTGCATGATGCGCCTTGCTGGCAGTGGTGTGCTCCTTTTTCCCCAAGCCAGGGTGCTTCTTCCAAAGCAGGGAGTGTCCACAGTTTGTGTTTTGTTTCCTTGCCTGTTCTACACGGAGCACCAAGCAATGAGTAGGCCATTGGCTTTTTGAGCCACCAGCATTTTCTTGATTTCAGAATAGAAAATTGGGTGGGATTTGGGGGAATCTGTTGCTTTTCAGGTATTTAAGAGATTTAGCTATCTTTTTTGTTTTTTAATTGTAGGACCAAAGTATTCTTATAGATTTTGGAAACAGTTTTGAAGCTAACATCTTTGGTATTTAAAAAATACATCTAAATGATAAGACAATACATCAAAAATGGTAGGCAGAATAAGGGTGATACCAAGTAATTTGTTTACTAGTCATGTATCTGATATTTTCTCCATAATTTTATGAAATAGAGATAAAACGAGGGATATTTATAAATACACTTGCAAGAAAAGAAGTTACAAGGAATCTAAAAATTGTGCTAGTATAGGAGCTTTTTACCTGCGATGGTTAACTTTACGTGTCAAGTTCATTGGGTCACAAGATGCCCAGATATTTGGTCAAACATGATTCTGGGTGTTTCTGTGAGGATGTTTTTGGGTGAGATTAACATTTAAATTGGTGGACTTCGAGCAAGGCAGATGGCCTTTCCTGATATAGGTGGGCCTCATCCAATCAGTTGAGGACCTGACTACAACGAAAAGACTGACTCTTCCCTGAGCAAGAGAGGATTCTCCCACTGACAGTCTCCAGACTTCATCTGCAGCATCAGCCTCTCCTGGCCTCTCCTGGTTCTGTGGAAGATGACTTTGGACTCAAGCTAGAACAGCAGCTCTCTTTAGTCTCCTGCTTGGCAGCCTTTGGACCAGAACAGCACCATTGGCTCTTCTGGGTCTCCAGCCTGCTGTCCCCCTTCAGATTTCAGACTTGCAGCCTTCATAATCATGTGAGCTAACTCCTTACAGTGAACTTCTTTATGTACCTATATAAATGGTAGTATAGTGCACATACACTATTGGCTTTGTTTTGCTGGAGAGCCTTGGCTAATATACTACCTTCCCTTGCCTCTCTTTAACACTCAAGGGATTCTTTCCAGGAGTTCCAGTACCTCCTATGTGGACAATAGAAAGGCAGTGGGAATATTGGAAATAACAGAGAGATTAAGGAGATTCTGTCTATAAGTAGATTGAGGTTTAGGGGTAGGGTGAAAACGGTCCTAAAACGTCCACAAAGGAACAGACAGCATCAACCAAACTCAGTTTCATTTGGCTATTTTTTCCCCTTGTGTCACTTGGTTGAGTTTATAAATTCCTGACCAAGAAAATCTCCATAATATAAGTCTTAAAGACAGTGCTATTCCTCCTGCTGTGCAAATGGTTTATGTGGCCATCCTCAGCACTTATGATGATTGCTTGTTGGCTTAGTCTTAGGGTATTCCGGGTTCCTTGAAGCCAGGGACAAGCACAGCGATTGTCACTTAGAGGTAACTCAAAACATACGTGTTAAATCAATGAATAAATGTGGGTTGCGGCTTTACGAAACTATCTTCCAGTTTGAGGATGTTATGTAGGAATTCTGCACAATCTTTCTCATGATCACATCAGAAGACTTTCGCAAATATGATAGTGTTTTTAGAGACAGGGTCTCATTCTGTCACCAGGCTGGAGTGCAGTGGTGTGACCATAGCTCACTGTAACCTTGAAACTTCTGGGCTTGAGTGATCCTCCTTCCTCAGCCTCCCAAGTAGCTGGGACTAACGGTGCATGCACCACCATGCCCAGATAATTAAATTTTTTTTTTTGGTAGAAATGGGGTCTTGCTATGTTTCCCAGGTTGGTCTCCGACTCCTGGCCTCAAGTGATCCTCCCACCTTGGCCTCCCAAAGTGCTGGCAGCACCTGGTGCCCTTGAGCGATTATTTTAAGAATTTATTATAAAGGGTTACTTCCCTGATCTCAGAAGCATCATTACATCACTGTTGCCACTGAGTTCTAGGATCATTGCAGCCTGGACAGACCCGCTGACAGGGGAGAGAGGAGGGAGGTGGGTGGGGGAGGGGACCCCAGAGAAGCTGGAGCTGAATGTCTGCAGAGGTGGCCTTTCCTCTCCTAAAGCCTTTAGTTGCATTACTCTTTATTATTTCATTCTCAGTTTTCATTGTCAGTTGATTATATTGCCTTCTAATGTAGCATGCTCATTCGCTCACAAGTAAAATATAATATAGACACACACACACACACACACACACACACGGGGGGAGAGAGCGAGCGCGAGCGTGTGCACAGTCACTGTCACAGAGGAAACTGACTCTTACCGACTTGACATTTCTCATGCCCCAGAGGAGGAGTTTGCCACATATTCTGAGATGGAGTCACATTTAATCGTAATAATTTCCACCTGCTGTCATGTAGTCTCAGATTATGCATACAGGTGGTGGTTTTATTTTTTTCCATCCAAGAATCTTGAGGCACCTTAGAAACATTAATTAGTCCCCGGACCTCTTTGAAGTTGATCCTGTACCCATACACACATGATGAAATGCAGAAGGGTAGAGGTTAATTGAGTAAGACCAGGACCACACAGCGCTCCATGAAAGAGCCAGGGAGGTGACGGCTTCCCAGTCTCGGGCCAGAAGAGACGCCTGTTTGCCAGGTGCTTAAAATTCACCTGGAATTTCCACCCCCCTCCCCATTTCATTTACAGGCGATCTTCCCTCTCCCCTCTTTGCTCCAACACCCTACACAAGGAAAACCTAAACAGCCACGAGGTAATTACCCTCCCTCGCAGGGGGTGCGACCCTGCAGCCTGCAGAGCTGAAAGGTTCTCAGGAACCGCCATGATGAGCGCACCTGCCCTCGGATCTCGGCGGGAGTGCGTGTTCTTGTTCAGAACTGTTTCCTTCTCTCTAACTCCTTCCTTTTTTTTTTTTTTTATTTGAATTGAGATCCTCCAGTTATCTTCTCACAATTAAATCCCAGCAGGATAATACGAAGTTCACTCAAATGACTCAAGGCAAGCGTTGCACTTGCCTCCCACTTACGTTGCACAGAGCTTAGTCACTCTAGGAAGGTAGCAACAGCAGGTATCTGGGTGAAGAATGGGAGAAATGGGGGTTTACAAGGAAACCTCAATGTGCATGAGGGAAGAGAACCTTGATTGAAATACTGTCTTCGATAGCCCCGAATTTCTATTAAGCTTTTGAGTCATACTGCTTTTCTTCAAACCATTCTGATAAGGTCATTAAAGGAGGAAGCTGGGAAGGAAATCTCTCTCCATCTGCATCAGCCTGGCCACCTCGTACAGCTCCTGGGAGGGAGCTTTTTTTTTTTTTTAAAACCCTTAACCACAAAGCTGGTCTAGGGAGGACTGATCTCTAAGAGAGTGGGACAGGACTATCCACTAAAGACAGGGAACTCGGTAAGAACCTGTTGGAATCCTGACAGAGGCAGGGTCCCCCGAACGCTGAGAAGGAGGTGGTGTGGCTTTGTACGTGTGGGAGTTCCTCCGGGATGTTAAGCGAGAGAGCACTTGGATTAAAATCCGAGCTGCAACAAATCATTTCTAGAGTGAAGACAGGTTTATAGGAATAAATAATGGGAAGGAAAAATGAAGAAAGCAGACCAGATAGAGAACAAAGACACAAAATACTTAATTTTTTTGTTTTAGTGGAGCAGGAGAAAAATGCACTGTCAATAGACGCAAAGCTTCCTTTCTCAAAGAACAGCCTTTGGTGACGCAGGTACCAGATTCCCCAGCAAGGGCCTGGCTAAGTGTGTGTGTATCTGTAGACGGATTTTGGCGAGAGAAACCAACAAAGACCCTACAGTCTGTCGGGCTCAGGAACAGTGGAGCACCTGGCACTCCTTGTGCCCTGAGCCGAGTCTTCTTTCCTCCTGGGAGTTGAAGGCTGCCCCCCACAGCAGGGACAGCCTCTCCTCGTCCCCACCTGTGGTCCTTCCTGCACACAAAGGCAGGCAGGCGCTGCCGCTGCCGCACAGCTGCCGGCTGCTCCGGGGAGGGACGGAATGCCATGTTGGCTGGAGCTGGGCGAAGCCGCTGCCAATTTCCTCTAAGTTAGCACTCTCTTTTAAAATTCTGAATAACAGCACACAAACAATCTCAGGTCCTCCTGGCTGCGTTCCCTTTCTGGAGTAATTAGCTGAAATGCACATTATGTTCTCACCTCATCCCGAGTTTCCACTGGAGTCGCTGCGCCTCCCTTCACCAGAACCTGCCGTGGCGCTTTCAAGGGGCCTGGGTCCTTGTTCCCCGAGGGAGGGAACCACATGGAGAGCTGGAAGGGTCATTTGTTCCAGTCTGGATCTGCCGAAGGCTCTGACCTGGCCGACTGTCTGGGTGCTCTGTCATCTTGGCTATAAAACGAGAAAATCTTTGGTTCCTCCAACCGTCTTTATAGAGACAGCCAGGGGGATGGTGGCTTGTGGTGGGTAGAGGAAAGGGAAGGCCGGTATGCAGAGCCTGAATGTTTGCAGAGGAACTTGGAGTTAATAAACGACAGGAGGCTCTCTGGGGTTTGAGGCAGAAACATGACATGATGAGAGCAAAATTGATCAGGTGAGAGGGTGGCCGGAGGGTCAGTAACCAGGGCCAGCTGGGCTGCTGCTGTGCTGTTCCAAGGTATGTGGTCGCCCAGGTTGGACTTTGGTTACGGGTCTGGAAATGAAAGAGGAGGAGTTATCAGAGGTTGGGCTCACTGTGGTGCAGACTAATGTTCTCAAGGTGCTGTCCCTTGGCCTTGCTGCAGACCTGCCAAGTCAGAAACTCTAGAAGGGGGACCAGAAATCTGCATTTTAATAAGCCCTCCTGACAATTCTAATGCGAGCTATGATTGAGAGCCACGGTTGGATCCCACTGGGCAGATCACATGCACGTGGCGGTTGGGGGGCTTGGTTCTCCTGATTCTGAATGAATCGGTGAGTCCTATTAAATCCATCACTTGACCTTTGGAGAGTCTGTTTCTCACCTCTACAATGTAGCATGTCAATTAGGAGCTGTGATTTTGCTGCCTGTAAAAGAAAACCCCAAATAACAGTGACTTGAACACCAAAGGCATTATTCTCTCCCACTGCAGAAGTCCAGAGTGAGGTCGTCCTGGGCTAGTGTGGACCCGAGCTCCTTTTATCTTTGATCTTTTTGCTCTGCCATCCTCAGCACTGGTGATAGTTTCCTATTGCTGCTGTAACAACCAACCACAAATTCAGTGGCTTAAAACAGCATGCATTTATTTATCTTAGAGTTCTAGAGGTCAGGATTCTGCAGTGGTCTCACTGGGCGACACTCAAAGGGACAGCAGGGCTGCATTGCTCTGGGTCTCTAGGGGAGAATCTGTTTCCTTGCCTTATGCAGCTTCTAGCCGCTGCCCCATTCCTTGGCTCATGGCTCAGTTTCTCCATCTTCACAGCCAGCAGTGCGGGCCGAGCCTTCTTGCTCTGCCATCTCTCTGGGGTTTCGTGGTCAGCCTCCCACTTCATCTTTTAAGGACTCTTGTGATTAATTTGGGGCCACCTGGGTAATCCATGGTGATCTCCCTATCTTAAAGGTCAGCTGATGAGTCACATTTATTCCATCTGCAGCCTTCGTTTCCCTTTGCCACGTAGTGTGACTTATTCACAGGTTGCAAGGATTCAGACGTGGGCATCTGTGTGGGGGAAAGGGCATTATTCTGCCTTCCGTCCTCAAGGCCAACTCGTGGTCCGTCACAGCTGCGATTCCTGCTGTCATGTCAGATTGCCGGGTGGCAGGACAGGACAGGGGAAAGGGAGAGGGTGGAAGAGCCCACTTGCCAGCTAGGTTAGCACCCACACGGCATCTCCGCCAGCCTCTCCTGGGCCGGGACTGAGTCACCTGGCCGCACCTAGCTGCAAGGGAGACTGGCGAGTGTGCTCCTTTCTTCCTGGTGGTAAAGTGCTCAGCTAAAATCAAGGTTCTGCTCCTACGGAAGAAGGGAGAATGGCTCTGGGCTGGGCAACCAGACACGCAGAGAGAGGGGCTGATTATCTCCTAAGTTCCTCGTCCTCTAAAGATCCCGCGGCCCTCCAGAGCTAAGGTGCAGGACGGAAGGGCAGTTTTACTTTGAGAAATGAGTTACTAGGTCAGAGGGAAGAAGGAAGTCTTTTCGTTTTCCATTTTCTCCTCCTTCTTTTCTTCTGGGGTACTTGGGTTCATATACATGTCGTTGAGCATCTCGAAGGAACCAGACACATTACACACATTGGTCTTTACCTGGGCATCATGCAAAAAAGGGTGTTTTTGGTGGCTCATTCCTCTTTCAGCCCTACAAAAATGTCTCATTATTGAACAAATAAGTTGCCATTTCTATTTGCAACTGCAAATGGGACCCAGAGACTGCCGTGGGGACCGTGACCTCCCTGCCCTTCCAGAGGGGCAGCTGCAGGTGTATCAGTGCCCCAACCTCCCGACTGGACCACATTTAGGCGATTCACGCGCCATCCTTCACGAATCATCTTCCCTAAGGATTCGGACCCTGTCTTGTTCAACACACATTGTTTGGTATAGGCCTCAGCACAGAAGAGAAGCAGATTTGCAATAACTTTTCTTTAAAAAAAGAAAACGAGTGAATTAATGTTAAAAAGAAACCATTAATCTGGGATCTTTATGTGTCTTTGATTTTGAACTATTCAAAGCTAGTCTATAAGCCTTGTTTATAAATTAGCTTAACGCTTTCTCTACCTATTTTCTGATCGTATCTGCGGATTTGTCTGCAGACACTCTGTTTTGGAAGATATTTACATTGCCAATACATTTTCCATTTGACACTGCTTAGCTTCCTTCCCGTGTTTTTAGGGCCCCACTGAGAGTGGGGAATGAAGTCTCGTGGACACTAGGGACAGGGGCTGCTGGTGACAGAGATTCTGCCTGCTCCTTCTGCCTTTTGCTTTCTTAAAGTGGGGCATTCCTGCCTGGTGTGATGGTTCCTGGAGCCAGTGGGCCGTTCGTTAGAGAAGTGGTTGAACTTTGTGATGGGAACGCAGCAGACAGGTCGTCAAGGGAGCCCTTCCACAGGAACGGTCTAACACAAACCATAATAACCATAATAATAATCCGAGCCTTCGTGGGAGCTTTCATCGAGGAACCAAAAACACATTATGAGCATTAACTCATTAATCTTCACAACGCCCCTGTGAGGGAGAATTAAGTGTAAGTAATCATAATTATTACTGTCATTATCCTTCAAACAATTCCCAGATGTGCTGTGGCTGAACTGGCGTACTTTAGGGATTTTTTTTTTTTTTAGTAGGGACCCTAGATTTTTGGCAGGAGTTCACATCTTTTTTTTTTTTCTTTGCTCACTCTGACTTAATAAATATGGAATTTTTTGATGGGTGGGGTCCCTGGAAGAAATGGGTGGGAAATAATTTTCAATTTTCTTTGCTCTTGCCCGCTGGAAAGGTTAGGTGGCTGCAGTGGGTCCAGACCTGGGCCCCTGGAACTGATCACAGATTTCATTTTTAAACTACATACGATGTTTATAATTTCAGCCTTATCGCTTCAGGTAAGGGCTTGGGAAGTTTCATTCTACGTGTAGCATCCTGTTTACTCTGATACCATTTAAATTAGAACAGTGTCCTTAGCACCAGGCGTCGGAGGCCTCTGTGCAATCAGGAGCATCCTCTGCATGTAGCTACAGGTCCCCCGAGAGATGCAGCCGTGCCCAGCCCACAGGTGCAGTCCTCGCTTGGCACCCATGCAGCCACCCTGCTGCCCTGTTCTTGGGAAAACAGATCATCTCAGAGTTCCAGAATAATTCTGAGGATAATAGGAGGCTTCCGAGAAAGTTTACCAGTGAAAACAGATCAGCAGATGGGAAGTGCCAAATGGTTGCAAAGATGCACACACAGTTTTCTATCTTCTGTATATGTTCGAAATGTCTGTTATCAGTGTGCATGAGAGAAAATTTGGAAAGCACTGTAAAGTATGAAATGAAAAATAAAAGTCACCCATACACCAGCAGTAAGAGTCAAGCATGATAACGTTTTAGTGTATTTCCTTCGATGTCAGTGGCGTCAGTGTTCATAGTTATGCTATAAAATTTGGGTTCTGTGTGAAGTTTTACATCGCTTGTAAACAGATGAGGGCATGTACACTTAGAAATGGGAGAAGGAAAGAGGATTGTGCAGGAAATGCGTAAGGAGGCAAACAAAAAAATCATACGGAATCTCCACGTGCTGGGACAGCGTGGGGTCAGAGGGCCAGAAGCCCCGCAATGCACAGCGCCTGGCAGATGGTAGATGATCGGTGATCTAGAAATGTTTGCTCAGGAAATCATGGAAGAAACCCAGCATTCAGGGAAGAAGGCTTCAGTAAGAACTCTCATAGCTCCTCTGAATTTAACCAGGCACGTCCCATGTATTATCCATCCTTGGAACAACCTTACAAAGCTGATGGTGACAACTCCAGTTGACAGGTGAGAAAACTGAAATTCAGAGACGTGAGTGACTTTGCCATGATCGCATATCAAACTCAGGCTGGTTTGGCCTACAAAAGCCCGTGCTGTGCTCCTCGCTCCCCTGAAATTCCATGGGGCCTTTCCACAGTTCCCAGCGCGAGGAGGAAGATGCGAAAGATGAGAAGGAAGAGAGCATCACGGGGCTTATTCACGAGATGGTCACATGGGTGGGACGTTTCGGTTGCTTAGCAGGCAGAAGCTAGAGGGGTCCACAGCAGGAGCCGTGGAGTGTGCCAGGAAGACGGCCACCAAAGGACAGCAAGTGACAGCAGAGTTGGGCCCACAACTGCTGCAGCAGAGGATCATTCTGAAGGTCGAAAGAAACTTGTGCATATTAGTAAGCTTCTCATGTTCGTGGATGAAAAAGCCAGTAGGGTAGGAAAGGCTGAGAAGAGGATATTTTGGTGAATTAAGTCCTGGGGAGGATGGGGTTACAGGCAGGGGACAGAGGGGGGACATGATGACCTACTCATGCTGAAAACACCCAGCCCTCTGAAACTGGACGGAAGGAGAGGATATAGATTAAGTCAGAGACATTTTGAGGTGAAAATGCCAAGGTCAAGTTAGAGGTAAAGTTGTTCTTCAAAATATTCAAAATATAGTGGACTGGGTATCTACCCAGAGGAGAAGAAGTCCTTATATCAAAAAGACTCCTGCACTCGTATGTTTACTGCGGCACAATTCGTGATCGCGAAGGTGTGGAATCAACCCAAGTGCCCATCGACTCATGAGTGGATACAGAAAATGTGTGTATATAAGAAAGAATGAAATGAAATAATGTCTTTTGCAGCAACTTGGATGAAACTGGAGACCATTATCCTAAGTGAAGTATCTCAGGGACAGAAAAATAAATGCTGCATGTTGTCACATAAGAGTGGGAGCTAAACTGCGGCTATACAAGGTTGCACAGAGTCGTATAGCGGACGCTGGAGACACACGGGGGGTTGGGAGGGGGTGAGGGATGAAAAATTACCTCTGGGGTGCAGCGGACACCACTTGGGTGATGGGTACACCAAAAGCGCTGACTTGTTGCTATACAACATATACATGTAACAGAATTCAACTTGTACCCCCTAAATCTATTAAAAAAAGGAAAAAATATGGCGGAGCTGAGATAGGACCTGGGATTTAGGGAGAGTAGCAAAGGCATGGGCAGTTTCTGTGGGGATAGGGAGATGTCTGTGAGAGATCAGTGCAGACTTGCGAAGAATCGTGGGTCCTCATCAAAGACAAAATGTGCTGGGTCGGTGAGCAGTGAGCTTCAGCTCGTGATTTTTCCAGCAGAATTCCACAGCCCGGGGCACACGTGTGACTGCAGAGTAGACAACGGGATAACTAAGCACTGGGGATCAGCTTGGAGGCCTTGGCTGAGTCAAGGGAGGGACTCCAGCAACGGCTGTGGCTGACAGCCACTTTCTGGCTGGGGAAGGAGACAGGTGCAGCCAGAGGCTGCTGGTAGGTGACAGGAAAGGAGAAAAGGGAGCTGTCCGGCTCAAGGGAACAACAAGCAGGTGCAGTGGGTATGAGATGGAGGTTTGGACTCCAAGCAGGGTGCTCTGGGGTCAGTCTCTTGGGATGGGACCGGTTCAGATGGTGGAGACCCATGCTGTGACTATGGTGACTGTGCTGGTGGCTGCCTGAACTGAAGCAGTTGAAACCACCGAGGTCGGGAAGTCCAAGGCAGCAGCTTCTCGGGGCCATGGTTCCCAGCTGTGATGTTCAAGCGGGTGAACATCTGCAGGAGATGGAAGATACCGGCATCTTGCTGTGGTGGTTGGTTGGCATCAGGGAAAAGAATATGCCTTGTTTTTTGGTTTCTGGAATTGGATCGGACACGGGTTGCGTTTATTGATGTTTGGAGACACGAAGCTTTGAAACCAGGTTTGGGA
Source organism: Indri indri (assembly GCA_004363605.1). Lineage (NCBI taxonomy): Eukaryota > Metazoa > Chordata > Mammalia > Primates > Indriidae > Indri > Indri indri. The sequence goes on from RJWJ010002908.1 coordinate 50,794, forward strand.
GGGCTGGACTCCATGACACAAGGTAGCAGGGCTGCGGGACGGTCCAAATCCGTCTGTGGCACGTGCCTGGCACCGTCCGCCCCTCAGCCTCCATCCCATGCTCTCTGCCAGGGTCTTCCTTTGCTCTGGAAATAGTGGCTTTTCTTTTGTTCCTTGAATACACTAAGTTTGTTCCTGCCACAGAAACTTGGAATTTGCCATTCTTTCTTTTTGGAACGCTCTTCCTGCAGGTCCTCTCATGGCTTTCTGCTCTCACGGCTGATGACTCCTCAGTATAGGGGTCTTGACTTACATGTCATTCCCTCAGACAAGTCACCGCTGCATAGTATGTCTGCAGTGGCTGCCCTCTCTGGTCACTTTCTGTTGCGTTACCCCATTTGATTTCCTTCTTGGAATGGGTAACACTCTTTATTTATTATTATTGCTGTTTCACTTGTCTACTTCATATTGTATATTTCTCCTCATTTGCAAATTCCCTGAGGACAGAGACCTTGACTATGTTGTTCTCTCTAGCCTCATCTGGAACAGTGCCTGACACATAGTAGATGTTCAATAAAAGTTGTTGTATTCGAATGAAGAGAGAAGGCATAAGAACCTGAAGGACCTAGAGAGATGTCCAAAGACATCTCAGAAGGGATCGGCCAACCCTTGCAGTGGGAAGATGAAAACTGCAGACCAGGAAAATACAGCAAAAGAAAACGTAAATCAATGACCCGATGATGAAATACCAATTTCAGCATCAGAGGGTAGAAACTACATCCTATCTAGAGGGAGAAAAATGAAAGTCATGAAGGCACAATGTATTTAAGAGCTTGTATGTAGAGCTAAAGGAAAGAGACGGAACATTGCAAACACAAACTGGAGCAAGGGAAGTTAAAATTAGGATTGAATTAAAAAAAAAAAAAACTTTTGAAAGCTGGTAATGGAAGCATAATACTGATGGCAAAATAAAGATGAGGTAAGGAGAAATAACGGAGGTCATTACGGAAGGGCCTTGATGCATTTAGTGCTCCAGGTGTTTGGACCACAGAGGAAGACTGGGCAGGGGAGAGAAGGGTATTGGTAAGGCAAGGAGTGAGGGAGGGGTGGGAACACTTGCCATAAAGTGACAACTTTCTCTTTGAAGATAGCGACAAGATCTTGGGTAAAGATGGAGAAGAAGGCAGGTGGATAAGGAAGACTTTCAAGGTCTAAAGCAGAAAGAGTCATCCTGGGGTTGTAGGCGTAGCGTCCAATCACACAGGCTATTTAGCAAGGAGAAAGGCAAAATTAAAGAGAGAAATTCATTGAGGTTTGGTAATTATAGTACCAACAGGAGAAGATAAAAATCTCCATATATTACATCATTGTTAAATCTCAATAATTTTAAATATAATTAACCTTTAATAACACTTTAGATTTAATAATATAGTTATTGCATGGGAATTGTCTACCAACCATTATAAATCTATTTGTTTAGGTTTACCAACCAGCTAATAAAGTCTGTGTGTGTAGGTCAGGTGGTGAGTTTCACAGTCTGCCGTGTGCTTATTAAATGTCTCACTCAATGTAATTGATTGTAAAATTCACCTCAAATCACACCAAATAAAGAGGATTTTATATCAAGTTAATTAAAATGAAAAGTTTCCTTTCAGTTATTACTTCCTATTTTTTCTCATTCTTCCCTCTAAATGTCTACCCCGGGGAACGCCACACCCCCCCAAATTTCTACTATGTCAGGAATTATGAAATGTGATCTGTTTTAGTAATCCTGTTTTCTCTCTAGAATCTAAGACACCAGTTGACAATTTATCAAGGAGGCAAAAAAATGTTCGTCTTAAGGGAAAAGCTCATTTTCCCTGTATCTACCTTTTTTTTTTTTTTGAAGGAGACGAGAGAAGGGGGCTCCTCACATATCAAAATAGTTCCTTTTCCTAAATATATTTTTGAACCAAGCACCTGCAGACTCAAAAGCATATTTGGATGTCAATGCAAGTAGATCTAAACTCCTATTCTGTGTTGCCAATTATTATGTATAAACAAAACAGTACAAAACACTCATTTCCTCTGTGGATCAAAATGTTTCTACGTTCTCTGCACAAATAAAACGCCCAAGTAGAGAGAGGGTTAAAAATTGAAGAAGAAAGAATAGAGCATTAAAAGACATCTTTAAGTGATAACGTGCTGGCTAATTTCTCTTCAGAAGGCTTTGATACGTTATTACAAGCACTGAGCTTCAAGACTGAAAAATAAAATCTATTATCCATGGCTTAGTTGGAATGACAAGAATTATGTTCTTACTCCAAAGTCATGTCAGGGGCCTCGGTTCTGGAAAAGGCAAAAACAAAGTTCATGTATATGCTGAGGTTTTTGTTTTATTAAAGCTGTAAGAGTTTGCATTTGCCCAAATTTCAGGAATGGCATAGGAACTAGATTTTCTAGAAGCTGTATTCTAAATGTGCATGTTAGTGGTCCCTTTAGACTCTTGCATTATTATCAGATATTTAGTGAATTACTAATGGTGCATAACCTTAGTTCTGAAAATGTGAGGCGGGGAGTCAACATGAGGTTATTGTTTTGGTCGCCCTTACTAAGTGTTCCCGTATACAGATGTTCCTCAGCTTACGATGGGGATACATCTGGATTAATTTATAAGTTGAAAATCTCATTAAGTTGGAAATGCATTTAATATACCTACCTTACTGAACACCATGGTTTAGCCTACCTTAAACATACTCAGAACACTTACATTAGCCTACAGTTGGGCAAAATCATTTAACACAAAGCCTCTTTTATAATAAAAGTGTCGAATATCTTACGTAATTTACTGATTACTGACAGTGAAAAGCAGAATGATTGTATATGGGTACTTGAAGTATGGTTTCTGCTGAATGCACGTCACTTTTGCACCATTGTAAAGTTGAAAAATTATAAGTTGAACCATTGAAATTTCGGAGCAACCTAGTTCTTAGCATTTTTAGTCTGAATGTGAGCTCAGCTGAGGCACAGGTGTGGCCTATTCATTAATACTTGGTATAAGGTGACTGTTCTATAAATATTTAATGAATGAATGAATAAATAACAGTAGTCTTAGAAGCAAAGTTGACAATTTAGTTGAGACATATTCATCTCATCAACAAATATATATTGAACAACAAATAGAAAGTTTGGATTGATTTCTCTCTCTCTGTCTCAGTCACGCAGGACTATCTCAGCGTGACTGTAGCCTTCATTTCTGTCTGAAAATAAGTGCAAAGACATGCAGCTTCATAATATGGCGTGAGCGGGTGTAGACCAGGAATGAAATGAATATTTTGGACCTGTTGACCGGGACTTTGGAAGTGGACTTGGGATTTGCACAGCTCGTTCATAATGTTCTGTTGCCTCTTCTGTGTTCTATCTTCAAGCAACTTTGAAAACATTTGCATTCAAGAAAATGTGAGAACCTGCATTTTGATTTTTGGGGCTTAGAAGAAATTATCAGCGTTTAGTAAATAGCTCTACAGTAAAGTCGTTTTTAAAGGACCCAGAGAGTTTGAAAATGGAAGATGCCCTCCTTTTATTAAAAAAAAAACAAAAAACAAAAAACTTTTGACATGGATTTACCAAATATTAAATCTACTTAATATTTAATTTAAATATTCAATGCCAAATATGAAATCTACTTAGAGGCTACTGCAATAGTGGTATTTAGTATATTTATTCATTTGGTATATTTATTACATTTGTACGAGGGCTGTTGGGAAGGTATCCAGCCATGTGACTGTTCTGGTCACATTCATAATGGCTGGATACTTTCTGGACGGCCCTCGTATTTATTACGTGTGTGTGTGTGTTTGTCTGTGTGTGTATAATGCCTTGCTCCAAAAAAGATTTTAGGTGCTGCACCCCCATTAGGTCTTTTGCTTTAGGACACTTTGATACACAGTATATTCAATAAACGTACGTAATGAGTTTAGTAATTTTTATTGTGACTTGAGATATTAAGAGGCACCTTCATCTGGTTCTTCATTGTCACTTATTCCTGGGATAGTAGGTGGAGATTTGGAAGCTTAAATATTAATTTCGTCTGTCCATCAGGTAGACTATTTCCCTGTTGAATTGCGCAAGGTGGTTTGATGCCAAAAATGATTGACTTCCTTATTCAAGCATATGCACTGGCTTTCAAACCTGTGAAAATTTAATCGAATGTATTCTGCAAAGTTACCTGTAATTTTCTATTTACCGGTGAGTTTATGTAAAACAAATGTTTTCGAACCAGTATGAACAGAAAATAATAACAAGGAAGAAATGGTCATTATAGGTATTCATCTTTTTGCAGAGTGGCTCCAAGGAAGAAAAATATTTATTCCTTTTTAATAGAGTTGAACTTCAAGAAGACCATTACATTTATTCCATGCTTTATGACATGACTCTATTCAGGCAAAAGGGTTCAGCCAGTTGTGTCCGTGTGGTTAGTCAGGGGTTGTTCTCATCACAGATCTGCCACGTGAAAATCCACTGGGAACGTCTCACTGACGTCAACCCTCCCTGCAAACCACTTACCACCATCTCCATTTCCTTTTTGCCCTGTGTGGAACTTCCAACCCAGCAGAAACTGTAAAAGGAAAGTATTTTCAACCGAAACAAATAATTACCATCTTGATCCCTGGGGAAGACAGCCCAGAGAAGCATAGTAGAAATTTTTGTAGTAGAGTAAAAGACCAAACTAAACCGTGTGGCACAGTGGAAACCCCCTGGGTTTGGAATTAGGCACCCACCTTCCAAATAGCTGTGAGATGTTGGGCAAGGTGCCTGACTTTTCTGCGCCTCATTCTCAAAATCTTATGGTTAGACCAGATGGTTTCTTAATGCCTTTGCATCTGTATGGTTTTTTTTTGTATCTGACTTTCAGGTGTCACTTTTTCTCTTCCATAAAGAATTGTCTCTGGGCCCCTCTGCCTGGCCCGTATTTGGAGCGTGGACCTCTAATGACCTCACCATTTGCTTTCTTCTGACTACCCTCTTTATGTTTCACCCCCTATTCTTCCGTTCCTCTTCCTGGAAGGACAGGGAATTTGACGTTTGTTTTGGGCTATTTTCCAGCTTCCTTAAGCAATTCCCTTCCTTGTTCAGAGGTAAAGCAGAGCCGCCTCCTGTGTGAATAGAATCTGCCACTGGTGATTGTTTTCTTAGGCAATTTTAGAAGTTATGGAATCAAAACTGACGGTAAATGGCCCCGAGTCCAACCACTCATCTGCTATCCGAATCGCCTCTGCAATATCTCCGTCTTTCAGGGTTGGACCAACCTGTCACCAACAGCTGGGATGCCCTTCCCACTTTCCTCATCTGACTCCTCACTCTCCGAGATCTAGATCAGGTGCCACCTCCCCAGGAAGCCACATTTTCTCCACCCCCAACCCCATCCTTGAATCTGGGATTGGGGACCTTCCATTGTGTCCCCCCAGTACCTGGTCTAGATCCTTATTATCTCCGCTTCCCACACCACACTCTTACTGTGAGCACATGTTTGTCTACTTCCTCTTATTACCAGTGCTTGGCAAAGTACTTAGCACTTGATTTATCTGGTTGAGTAATCGTTATTTAATACAATTCAGTCCCCTCTGTGACATGAGCTCCCTTCTTCTCCAGGAAGCTCATCACTCTCACGGCTACAGACTTTTATGCTGAGCTGCAATCTTCCTCCCCGCTTGGGCCATACAATCTCCCCTTGGGCCATACAATCTCCACTTGGGCCATACAATCTCCACTTGGGCCATACAAAACAAACAGGGTCCCTTCTGCACAGGACAGTTGGAAAGACATTTTAAGGCACCGTCAGACTTCCCTGGAGTCAGGCCAAACAGCCTCATTTCCTTTTAGTCATACTTTGTCAGGGTTTAAAGTCTTTTGACCTCTTAGTAACTCTAGGCAAGTTAGCATGTGGTCCCAGAGCAACTTAGGTTAGGGATGGATGGACATTTGATGTATTGCTGGATGTGCAATGAATTACTTTGGTCATCTTAACTCACCAGCTTTCTAGAATACTAGTTTTATTGTGAGGGTTAAATGTACGCTACACGTGCATAGTACACGCCTTGGATGAAGAGGGTGGTCCGTAAATGTTATCATGATTGTATCAAATTTTCTTTGCCCATATTTTATCATGAGAGCTGGCAGCAGATACTGGCTTTCAAGTCAGTGAGTAATTGTAAAGTCTTCTCAGCCACTCTCTTTCTGGTTTTTGAATCGGTGGAGCTTCAGATAGCTCACAGTAATTAGAGATACTGTGCTCTGAAGTCATTTATTCTCTGAAATAAGTCTCATGGGTTTACTTTCACTTATGAAATATATAGCATACAGGAGGACACATGTCCCCAAATGGCCCTTTTCTCCTGCAGTGGTGATGGTTGTGAGATCTCTGATGATCTTTTGATTCATCCTCTACTTGTAACCAAAGGACACACGGTTGAGTACTGCTTGCTGGAATTCCTGATTTAGTTTGTGGGTGCAGAGCAAAACCATTTCCCTGTAAAGAGGTAGCCACTGATTTCAACCTTGTTACCTCCCTGTGTTACCGGAGTAGAGTCAACTGGCTCAGTCAGGAGCTCTGTTGGACTCGGATTAACTTTTGTCCCCTAGAAATTTAATTCTGCTTTCAATTTTAAAATATTATACATCGTTCTTATCTAACAATTGCTGCGAGAAAACCTTAGAAGGTGAATGAGTTTAAAAGTGACCCTTGAATATAAAGTTGTATTGGAGTTGATGCTTTGGAGTGTGAGCAAGCTCGTTAGGGAAATAAAAGGGAACAGTGAAGAGGATGAAAGCCAAGGGAACCTTGAGGAAAGGACAACTAACTCTGTCTCTCAAAGGAGAAATGCTGAAGACCTGGACAGAAATTCGAGCAGAGGTCCAGGCTTTGTGCATAAGAGAAGTTACACGTGAACAACTTAGAGGGAGCAAGAGAGGAAGCCCAAATGGTCAAATGGTTGCTATGTTTGATAGCAAGAGGTGGAGGGTTAATTCGGATGCTTGTCCTTCTAAATGAGAAGGCCCTACAGCAAGGTAGGACAGCAGGGCTTGCTCCTGGACTTGGGTGTGGTCACGAAACACAAAGGAAAAGACGGAGGGTCAGAACATGGTTTAGGAAGTTGAAATGGAAAAGCAAAAATAAGAATTGTACTGAAATTCCGCTGCATAGATTGTAGCAAAAATTCATTTGTATGTTTTAAAAAAATTCTACTTAACCGTGAAGCTGTCAGAACTGCCCTTAACTTTCTGCGAGGGTTTGTAGCACGGTTGTAGGGAAAGCATGTAGAAGTGTTTACTGAGATGTTCAAAGCGCTGGAAGTTTGAATCTTGCATAATTCAATTAAAATGTGTGTTTAGGTGATAAGTGAATCAGAAACAAATACAAAGAAAACAGGAGAAAAGGGTGCGGGAGAATGAAGGACTGCGTGCCTGCTGTGAATTAATTTGTCGGGTAATAAACAGGGTGTTTATGCGGATACTTTGTTTCTGGTGGGTCTCTACTGCGTGCCCATCTGTCACGAACCCGTATTGTATCGTCATGAAGTGCCGACAGTCTTTGGAAGGACAGGCATGGTGTTATCTCATCGTTTGTCCTAGGGGAAACAATTTATGTTGGGGGCTGCTTTTGTTCTTATAATGACTGGTGAGGATAAAGTTTGGGCGGCTAACTTCAGGCAGCCCCCATATCATGCTTTTCTGGAGATTAGCAATTTACCTCTCTAGTTCGTAGCTTTCTCGATCTTCCCTGCTACCCTAGTATTGGGTTCTTTCACTACACCTTTAACTTGGAAGCTTTTTTGTTTGTTTGTTTGTTTGCTTCTATTAATAGCAGCAAAACTGTCATTCTGCAGGGAAGCACTGAGACCTTGGGATCTGATGAATCAGATGTGAAGATGAGGGTTCCTTGTCATTTAGACTGTGTTTTCCAGAAAGTAATTGATTACACGACAACATAATCCGAGTCCTATTTGGCAAGTAAAAGCTTAGGAGAATGGGTTTTATTTGGCAACTGAAAGCTTAGGAGAATGTTAACACAGTGAAAAATGGTGAGATTGAGAGGCTCCCTGTGACAGGCAAGTTCTATGGTTGAGTTCAAACAAATCAACCTCCTAGTCTCTTCTCATCCATCTTTGGGCTGCAGTTATAATGCTATGGGACTTAGGAAGCGCTGCAAGTATTTGAAAAGCTCTTTGAAGATAAGAGAATTTTTAAAATTAAAATGAAGATATTATCATCTTCAATTATGTTTCTTTGATCTCTGTGTGCCAGTGCATGTTGGGACTTGTAGTTTCTGGCAGTTGCTTTGCTCTCTTTCTTAAGCCAAGAGGAGACCTCCGGCTTTGGCAGATAGTGAGGGGCAAATGACCACCTGCTGCCATATGTAATGGTCAACCGTGGAACCCTGTCCCTGGTTTTTAAAGAGTTTCTTTTGTGCATTGCTTGTCTTGTTTTTGGACTATGGTGAGTGGGTGGATGGTGAAGGAACCTGAAAATTAAGACTCAACAAAGAAATTATTTACATTGGCACAGGTAACAATTAGTTTATGAACCTGGCCTTCCATTCTACCCTCTGCCAAAGTGTGGCTTCTCAAAAACAGTCATGTTTTGCCTTAGATCCCGTATTCACGGGAATGTGCAAAGAAGCTGCCTCTTAAAGTGCAAAACAATGAAAAGAAGAATATTTTTATCAAAAAGAAAGCATTGAATTGAAAAAAAAAAATCGATGATTTCCTGTGTCTGTGATTTAGCTGTGAGGGTAAAGTGAAGGAAAACCACACAGGACAGAGTGGAATATCCACTGCGTAGAGACGATTTGGGGAACAGGCGCTCGGCTTGCTGAATGCTCCTTTCTGACTGTTTAGGATGATACTTTATAGTTCCTTCAGCTTAAGAGTTTGGTTTGGCTCTTATTTAAATGCAAAAAATAAATCCATGCAGAAATGAAAGCAAGCCTTTTACTTCTTAATACTTTACTACTTAATACATGATACAGGATCTAATTGGGAATTTTGAGATGTGTGTATGGGGGCCACTGCCCCTACCAATAGGATCCACTGAGCCCAGGAGTCTGAGGCTGCAGTGAACTATGATGTTGCCACTGCTCTCTAGCCTGGGTGACAGAGACAGACTCTCTCTCTCTAAAAAAAAAAAAAAAAAAAAAAAAAAATTATTATGAGAACAATAGCAGGAATTTTAAGGTTCCGTATAAAGAGTCAAATTGAAAGTAGGAGGGTGTGGATGATTTTTCTCCATGGAAAGAATATTCTCAGGCACTCTCCGCATTAAAATAGAGCAGTGTTGGACGGAGAATAGCCCTCTACATTAGCACAGAGAGGAACTAGGGGCATATTTTTCACTCTCACTTTTCTCTCTGGAGGATCAACATCATACACAATCACTAACCTGCACTGAGCGCTCACCAGGCCCTGGGTGCTGAGCCTCACGTGTGGCAGTCTGCCACTCACTCCCACGTCCACTGTCTGAGCATGCGTGATAGTCATGTCTATTTTTACCAAAGAGGAAACAGGCTTAGTTAGAGCACTAGTGCACCAGCACTGTAGCTGGTGGGTGGTGGTATTCGGGTTTAAGCTCAGACAACCTGACTTCAGGCTCAGATAAAACCTTTTTCTGAGAGAAGTTTCTTAAACTTTCCAACTAGCAGCCATCCAGCACTGTGCAGTAGAACTCTGTGCGATGATGGAAATGTCCTGTGTCTGCACCATACAGCGTGTTGGCCAGTCGCTAATACACTGTGGCTTTGAACATTAACACCTGAGATGTGGCTAGTGCAGTTGTGGAACTGGGCTTTTCATTTTAGTTAATTCGAATTTAAATGTAAATACCCACATGCAGCTAGTGGCTGCCATGTGTTCACAGTGCTGCAGACAGTGGGAATCTCGTGTTGGTTCTAGATGACTTTTATCTCTAATTATTTGCCTAGGTGAGCTTGTGAGCTGAAAGATGCTAAAGTTAAAGCAAAAGAAAGAGAAAAAAGTAGGAAAGAGAAGGGGAAGGAAGGAAGAAGAGATTCTTTACACCCGTAAAACATATAACTTTGGCTTATCAGGGTTACTAAAGATTCTGCATTTGGAGCTTTTCAAATTCTCACTCCAAAGTTGTGTTTATTGGCCTTGTATTATAATTATTCTGACCCACATAAAACTCATCAAATCTAATTCCTCAGTCTATTTTGGGTATTGTCAAAAAGAACGTCATCCCAGTGTATGATCCGGTGACTTTGACTTTTAAAAGAATCATGCTCCATATTGCTCCATATTGCAGCTGAAAAATTTTTAAATTGCCTGGAGAGAACTAAAATCACTCTGAAACGAGTTACCTATGTCTCCTTTATGAACCTTTTGTTTTATGCAAACGTCATGTGTAACTTAGACTGTTTTAGAGCTGGAAAAGATCTTACTGATCGCGGGCTTCCACACTTTTATCAGTAAGGACAATTAAGGCCTGGAAAATCAAATGACTCGCCCAGGGTCGTTCAGTTCTGGGACCTGGGGAGCCAGACTCTGCCTCCCAGGCCCCTGGGTGAGAATTCTCTGGGCTTCTTGAAACCTCTGACAATAACTACTCGGTGATTCTCAGGTGAAGCTCACCTGGGAATCTTCTGATCGCGTAGCTGACGTTCTCCCCCTGCGTCTCTGCACTCATTACTCAGCTGAGCTCCGATAAGCCCAAGACAAAAAAAGGACAGCAGAGATTTCTTGATACAATCTCCAGGATGAAAAAGATGTTTTCTAAAATCTCTGTGCAGAGATTTGGCGATAGCTCTTTGTGGTCTTGAATTCGGTTTGGAAAAACAACAAAAACAACCTTTTTGGAGAGCTGATTTGGCAGCTTGTCACTGGCTTGGCTGTTACTGACACTCTGTGAAGATAGGAAAGAACATTCGCTAGGAACTTGTTTTGAGGGAGAAATAAAAAGTCCTTCAACCCTCACTTACATGGAAACCAATGATGAGTTTTAAATGGAAAAGACCATCACTGCGTAGGCAGCTTAGGAGATGTACCATTGTAAATTCTGGGTTATACAAGGCACTAAGGAGAAATGTAAAATTAGAGTAATTTAAAGAGATTAAAAAAAAAAACCCAAGGGATTATATAATTTAAGGATTTTCAACTGCTTTAACAATATTACCTCATTAGTCTGCAAATTTCTTTGTGAGGAAGATTTTCAATCTAGATGTGCACCGAAATAAAGATTACTTTAGATTTCAGATACGTTAGTGCAGGAAGAAGGGGAAAATCAGAACGAATCAGGCAGAATCTCTGATGGCTTTCTGGGCAGGGGTGGGTATGGGTTGGGGGCTGAAGTCAGGGCAAGTGGAGGGTGTTAGATTATGGACTGTTTCTGGGGTGTTTAACACCATGTTTAGAAGGTTTCTATTGGAAGGGGTAAGTAGAGGCAATTAGGGTATGAATCGTGGCCATCCAGGGGCTAGAAAGCTCAGATGTGCAATTCTCCTAAAATTCCAGAGCTACTTTTTCTGCTTTATCTCCCAGCTAAGTTGCCCGAGGACACCTGCCTCGCCTCGGGGCCCTCCTGAATGGCCTTCAGCACAACCCTCGGAGGACACAATCAGCATTGAGCAACTGATCTGTTTAGAAACTGGAATCTTGAGACTATTTTAGGTTATGACTTATCAAGGAAATATACATTTTGAGATGAGGAGAGAAATTTCAAGGGGAAAAAAAGCAGAAGAAGGAGATGGGGTGGGGGCTGGGAAATGATTGAAGAGAATGTGGAAATTATTGTCTGGAGATGAGGACATTCAAAGTTCAAAGTGAAGAGTCTCTAGGTGCTTTACATTAATAATAAGTCAACTATAAATTCAGAGACAGAGCCCAAAGCGGTGGCTTGTGGGATACTGGCAGATATAGTAGCATTTGACCAGGGAATGATAGGCCCCAGGGGGTCCATTGGCCCAGATGGAGGATCCAGTTGGCAGAAGCATTAAGATCGGGGCAAGTGAACCTGAAGGAAGCTTCCGGAAGAAGAAGCATGCCGTGGCCTTCCTGGCCTGGTGGTGACACCAACTGTCCCCACCCTGACCCCCTCCCCTCTCCCAGCTCAGGTCCGTATCTCTGCTTCGTGGCTCCCATCCTCATGTTCTACTTTCTCCTTATTTCCAATTTCTTTCTCCTGCCCTGGGTTCAAATCTAGCTCAGTCTTCCTATTCTCTGACAAAGCTTTCCTGCTCATCCGTCCTCTAGAAGTTGCCGCCTTTCCCGGGGTCATTGTTCTTCAGAGAATGAGAACACGGGGAAACCGCTCTGTTTTTTTGTTTTAAACCCATCACCCAAGCTCAAATGCGCCTGTGCATTATAGTTTTAAATCAATGCTTGTCTAACACCTGAGTGAAGAGATTGGATGCTGGGGCCAGGCAGCTCGGGTCCGAATCCTGACTCTCCAGCTTCCTGGTCTCAGCCTCTTTGGTGACAGCCAGCAGTGCTAGTGAGAGAGTCTGCTTCCTGTGGGAGCTGTGGATGGAGCGCGACGCTCGCTGGCACATGCCCGGCACCGTGCATCACTGTGACCGTCGCTGCATTGTGTCGGCCTGGGCTTGGTGTATGCGAGGGTGTTCCAGTCCCAGACCTCCCTGTGGCTACATATCTTACTATTTTTAACCTAATTTTTCCATCTTTAAAATAAAAACAATGACTATTTCTTCTGCACTTCGTAAGCATGTTGTGAGAAGCCCTGGTATCACATGTATTAGGATTCTGAACCTTTGGAAGGATGACACAATCGATTTTGGAGTCCAATGTCCTTGACAGCTTACAGTTTGAACCGCTCTTATGGGAAGAAGAGAGTCCCTTCCACCAGCATCTTAGTTGGAAAAAAGGCAAAAATGTCACTCTTGGAGCCATGTGACCAAAGGATCGTCCAGAGGGGAGCTGGGCCTCGGGCCAAGGCTCGTCTCACGTGTCATTCCACGTCTGGCTTGGTCTGTCTGTCCAGGCTCAGTAAGAGATAAATAAGGAATTTAGGAATGCAATCAGTGGGAGTAAGAAAGAGAATTTTCAACTCATAAAAGTGACCATTAATGGACAGTAAGGAAAGTAAAAGGTTCTTAGAGAGGAGCCATGCTATCATTCATTAGAAAAATGTGGTTATCCACAAATGTGAAGCAGTAGATAGAATCTTTGTGCTTGAGATTGCTACTGTTCCTTCAAGCTGTGTGCACCGTGGCCCTTTCCTTCCGCAGCCTGATGGCAATGCAGCCGCCGCCACTGCTGCGGAACACCTTGGCCATAATGGGTGCCAGGGGGTGAGGGTTGCTACGGTGCAGGTGGAGAAGTGCGCCGTGCAGCTTTGTGGAGTGTTGACATAGTTTCTGTTCTCTGCTGCATGGACGAAATGGGCTCATTCCTTCCAGTCCCACCTCCAACAGTTGGGTGCTTTTGGGAAGGAACACAATTTTCTTCACTTTGTCCCACAAAAATCTGAGATTTAAAAAAAAAAAAAGACCCTTTCTTGGTGGCCACCTTCTTACTTTGCTGTGGTGTCTTTATCACAACAGCTGAAACTCGGGCAACTGTTTAAGGTACTTGAATTTCACAGGCAAAACATCTGTGTAGCAGCTCTAAGAGCAGTTTTCACGAATCAGAAAGGTAATGAGCAAAGATGCCGCGTCACATGCCCGGGTTGGATAGCCGGCTCCTTCGACCCGATCCTGGGGTTCCCAGTCATTCTTTGCTTGTCACCCCCACCCACCGTCCCAATCAGGCCCCAGGTAGAAGCAGTCACCTGAGCCCAGAATTAGTGATTACAGCTTCCCCAGGGTTCTTGCTCAACATCTTTTATGGAATCTTTCCTATGCAGGAGTGGTTTTTCTTTTTGAAAAAATTCCCCTTCAGGTGCTGCTCGCCCTTTTCTGTCTTGCTTTTGGTTAGTTCCACATTCCTTTGGCTGTTCCTACAGCCCCATTATCTTGGTGGAATCATCTGCAGGCTCTGCTTGCTGGTTCAGAATCTCCCCAGGCCCAATACTTTTCCTCCATTGCTATTAGTCGGTTTGAACGAAACAGGAGCTGTAGGCGCCTCCGATCAGCCCGTCTCCAAACCTCCACGAAAGGAGGGACCAGTTCTCCTTGGGGTCTCCACTCTTCCTCCGTCTTGGCACAGGACCTGCCCAGAGTGATGGCTCAGTGTCTGATTTTTGAGTGGAAGAACATTTATTTCGTTCCGTCCTTCCTTGGCCTTGTTTGCCTTTTTATATCTGAGAGCGAGGATTTCTGTTTGCTCTGTTTTCTTTGCTCTCCCCAGGGCCCGGGTCAGCACCTGTCCCGGAGCAGGCACTCAGTAAGCATTTGTGACATGAATACGTGCATGACTTGTCTCAGGTCCTCAGATCTCAGGGACTGGTCCCTGAGCGTTGTCCACGGGTCTTGGCTCTCTGTCCTCTCCATGGGAATGTTAGCATCTGTAAGACCCACCTTGCATTTCGACCTTTTGATCTAGCGGAGGATGGGTCACTAGGGGCAGGTTGGGAGTACTCTGTCTCTGCATTCCCACCTCCACCTCCGCAGCATGTAAAATACCTCCTCGGATCTCCCAGGGAGCTCTCAAGATTTCACTTTCCTTGTGCATGTGGTTGGCATCCCAGGTAATGCGGAAGCCAGTCAGCTGAGCGTCCCTGAGTGAGGATGACATGAATACCTTGCGGTGATGGATGATGGCTCTTTGGAGGTTGGCTGAAGCTGATTTGCTGTGATGAATTTGTCTGAGTTGTTGGAAAGCAAGTAGTCGCAGTTGTTCCCTGGCGTCGTGGGATCACCCTTCTCTGTCCCTGAAAAGGAAGTTCAGTGTTCCCATGTACGTCCTTTATGCAGCTGGCTGTACCTCCCTTCTGTGGAGTAGACCCTCTCGGGTGGTGGGGCGGAGGGGGACCAGCTTCCAGGAATCCCCAGGCCAGTTGCCTGCTATTGGCTCAATTGCCTTCAGTGTTCCAATTGTACAAGAGACTTCAAAAATTGTTTCTAAATGCTGCTGAGTTGGTCTATTGTTCTTCCGCTCCCACAGGAGGCTGTCGTGCTGGGGTGACAAGATGCTGACCTGTAATTAGTAATGGAGCATATGAAATGCATAATAGCACTCGGGTATCCGTCAGGATGAAAGGCGCTGCCTGAATGGAAGCCGTGATTATTTCTTGACAGCCAAATATAAAATTTCCACTAAATACTACTTAACATTGTTGCTTTAAAGATATTAATTGGGCCTTTCAACTATACAATGCAATTATCAGTCTAATTGAAAATAATTGGTCAAACACAGAGAAGGAAAAATACCTAAAACAACCAGGAAGCGAAACATTAAGAAAGTTAAGACTCCACTAAGTTAAAAGTTTACTTTGGTTGAAAAAAGCCCCATCAGCCTACTTTGTCTTGGTAGGTAAACATTCTAGGGAAGTGTGAGATTTGAGCAAACCCTGTGATTAATCCTGAACACAATGGTTGATAAGGGGAGGAACTTTGTGGGAGTTGGCTTACACATCCCCACCTGAGCTTTCCATCGAGAATCTTTTCTCCGGCTTTGCAAATGCTATTTTGACATTATTGCCATGAATGAATCAAGGGTGTCAACCACCCCGCCTTCTTGTTGTGGGGGGGAAAGAGGTTTCAGCTTTAGAAAACACTCTTTGTTGTTGTTGTTGCTGCTGTCATCATCATAGGCACTCGCACTAACAAAGCTCAGTGAATTTTTTTTTTTTTTTTTTTGGAAAGAAGAGAAAACTGGGCGAACACGTGAGCCGCAGATTGCGGCCGGCTTTACAAATTGGCACGGCCTTATCAACAGTATTTCATGGTTTTCTGGAATCCTTTCAAAGGAGACTTTCCTTTGTAAGAGATTGTTTAAGCTTTGTATTATTTAAAGCTATATTTGAGAGTTTTATGAAAATTGCTTTTTAGTTTCTTAGACTCTGAAAGCATCAACACTGATGTTTACGTTTGTGAATGTGTCTCCTTGCTAATGTGTCGTGCTGTGGATTTTAGCTCAACGTTCTCCTTTCTCCTCACCACTGCTTTCCTTCCTTCTCTGCTCCTGCCACATTAGGGGGTATTTGGATGGATCACTCAGGGCTCCTACAACCTTCCCTCTCCATTTAAGTGGGAACTGAATGCCAATCCCAATGGCCACGGACAGATTTCTGTTCTGTAAAGTGACTGTCGGTTTCGCCTACCAGAGACAAGGGATTCGATGTGACACCCTTTGATTTCCAGGATGCTATGCAAATCCCTCAACATTTCTGTTCTCTCCCATGCACTCTTTGAGGGTAAGGGCCATGTCTCTCACATATTGTTTTCAGCTCTGGACACAGTGGGACACGTGGTATTAATACCCACATGGCCAATCCTGTTAAATAACATAATTAAAATGAACAGCCTGTCTAATGGAAAAGAACAAAACAAAACATTTCAAGCCCTAGCCAGTGACTCATTTATTAAAACAATATCTGATGTTGCAGAATTCTATGACAAGGAATTTAGAAACGTTCAGAGCTCTTGGTGTTGGATTTTACCTGCAGAGTCATAGATTATATACTCTTGTCCCTAAGATAAGGAGTTCTCAAGAACCTTACAGTTTAAAATATTTGTTTGGTTTTACGGATTACAGGGTGTGAGATGGGTTCTCAAGGGAGGATGAGAGTTGTCTTTTCCTGAAGTGTTTAAAAAACTGTCAGGATAGAATGTAGAAAATGCGCTATTTTAGGATTTAAGGGTCGTGGTCCTTGCTCTGCTACAAACAAGCTGGGAGACCTTGGATAAATGAGTTAATCTGGGTAAGATTTAATACTCCCTAATCTGTAAAACATCATCCCTGATGAGCTAATAAACACATATATTGTACTAGTTTTTGCACTAGTCCCCAAAGTATCTATTTAAAATTTATCAAGGTGGCACGCTTTGAGAACCAGTGCAATAACATTGTGGGTACAAAAGAATGAATCCAAGGGCAACCGCTTTAGGATGGGCTGAGACGCAGTGACTCAGAGAATGGAGGGTTGAGCTGGGAACCCGAAGGAAGGGAGGGAAGTCTTCCATAATTTGCAGCCATGCCTTTCTTGATAGGAGAGTCGGGCGCATCAGAAGCGATATTTTAAAAAAATGAAAGTATTTGCTAAATACGGCATCAGGATGGATGTGTGTGCCAATGAACAAACTTTTTTTTAATTATGTGAGAAATTAGTTACTGCTTTAATTACTTAGAAAGTGATTATATTGAAACGTCGCCCGACCCCCTCATTCTCCCTTGGGTTGCTTGAGCAATTTGCTGTGATCAAGAACATATTCAGAGAATAGTTTCTTTAAAAACAACACTCAGTTTCAGGAAAATGAAATTCCTGCTCCCCTCTTGCATGACAAATACCCATTTTGGTCACCGAGAGTCCTGCCTGAACCTCATTGTTTAAACATTGCGATGAAAAGTGAATTTCGATATTGAGTACAGTTCTGCGGAAGGCCAAGAAAATGATCAATAATAACCATGATTTGTTTTGGCTGTTGTTTGAACTTCTAAGCAGGGACATTTGAGACATCTGCCAACTTAACTGAAACCCAAGATGCTAGGAAAACTTGTTAGCAATCATGGAAATACACAATGTGTACTATGAAGCACCGTTCCTGTGACTTTCAAACAAGGACGGAGAAATCAGTCCTGCAGATGGATGTCCGTGTATCATATAGGGAAATTACTTCCAACACGTGGCAGTGTGCACCGTCTTAACTCCCATTGCTATGAACTGTTTTTCATCTGCCTTGTGGCTTATCTACTTCTCTCCATCTTGACAGCTTCCTCCCGTAAACTGTCATGTGCTAAAAATGATCCTTAAAAATCCAGACCCACCCATTGCCCCAGCGTCTCCTTGGGGGTCTTTATGGTGAGATAATGAGTTTATAAAGTAGCAAAGGCAATTCCTTCAAAATTCCAAGGAAGCCTCCTGATTTGGATGAAACAGGAATGTGAGAGCTGAGTCTGTAAATCAGAAGTCACCCAGTGAGTTAAATATGTTGCAACTGAGTTTTGACCCCTTAAGAGGCACCGACTGCAATGGAGGTATTTTGGCCATTTGGTATTCATGAGACTGGGAAGGTTTGAGATGAGCAGCTAAGGACTAAATACAAGGGGCTTGGCTTTCTAATGTAAACACCATTATCATTTGGAAATCAATTAGCTCCTTGCACGGAGGGAGTGAGAGGACCAGGGCCTTGTGAACTACTATTGTGAGCTGGGGCTATTTGCTTTAATTAAGAGGAGACACAGTGGATTATTGTCTCAAACTAAGGAGTGGGGAAGAGCCAGAAAATTACACTTTACCCTGGTGAACAACAAAGCCCAAGCAAGAGACAGGCTCTGCATCGGGCTGGTCTAAAGCAAATTAGCTTTTAATCTGGAAACTTTCTGAATAAGGATGCCTGCTCCACACAATTAGGAAAAATGCAGAACAGTGGCCCTTCTAAAGCTTTAGGCTTTCCTCGAGAGTCTGCCCTGTTTCCATATCAGGAAGATCTACGTGATAAGTGTTCTTTTGTCTTCTACTTATCAGAGATTTAGAATGTGTGATAAAAAATAATTTTAAATTGGATCTTCAGTGCAAAAATGTTAGTAGCATTAATGTGAAATTATTGATCTGAAAGTGTAGTGAAAATGTAATACATTTCTTGATTGGTTGAGGAAAAAAAAGTCTGGTAAACTAGCAATCTGCAAAGTCATCTGATTGGGCGTCCACAATCCTTTCTCTTGCTGGGACTCTTCTGTGTTAAACCAAGCCACTGACAAGAGTTACCTTTCTCATTCATTCATTTATTCATTCATCCATTCGTCCATTCAATAAATAGACATTAAGGGCCAACTGTGTGTCATAGTTCTCGGTTATGGGAGATCCCTGGGAATAAGATGCAATATTTCCTTGGGGAGAGAGTGAAATAAACATGGGCTGCTCTGAGCATATAGGAGAAGCACCTGTCTTTGGGAGCTGGGGAAGGCTCTCCCCAGGATATGCACTTTCAGTGTGCTGGAGGTAGTGTGCATGCTGCATGCGTGTGTGTGTGTGTGGTTTTGCGAGTGGATAGAATGCGAGCATCTTCAGGGGAATAGAAGAAACTGATTTATTATCCTGATGTCACTGCAACTACAGACAGTTCTTTTTGAGTGTTTGAGATATTAACATATGTATTACCATTTAGTATTAATTGAGAGAATTAAGAGTATATATGAAGGACTTCTATAGCTCAGGAAGCATTATTAGATAATATTCATTAAAGATGAACAAAAATAATTCCCAAGTGGCTGCTCGGTTTGATAAAGAATTAGATAATTTTCCTTTAATTTTTTTCCCCACATATTAGATTTTAATACCTTCCTTATTAGCATCTGTCTTTCCTCTGATTATTTGAAAGTTTTGCACACATATAATAGCTAACCTTGGTTGAGTACTGTTTCAGTGTTTTACATATATTAATTCATTTAATCCTCCCAACAGCTATATGAAGTAGGATCATTATCACCCGCATTTCACAGATCAGGATGTAGGAGCACTGAAAGTTTAAGAAACATGCCCAAGATCCTACAGCTGGACATGAAGAAGCTGGGATTTGAACTCCAGCAATCTGGCTCCGGAGCTCATACTTTTACGCACTGCACTATCCTGGCTTTCATGTTGTATCGACGTTAATGGAAACTTAAAAAGAAACCATTACCCACAATCCTGACACCCCAGCATATCAAATTGCTTTACTTTTTGATGATTTCTTCCTTGTTCTTGTATAGTCTCACTGCTTTTACCTTCGACATCTACATGTCTACTCTGTTAGGTTGCGATGCTTCGTTGGTAGGTTTTAAAATTTGTCTCTCACTTTTTCTTTTTAGTTTTATCAATAGTGCCTGCACTCTGCTATGAGCTAGCGTGTTCAGTCGCCATTTCCCTGTCTGGTGTAGACGATGTCAGGGAGGACAAGTGTTTTTCACCCCTCCTAGGGCTCCTGGTGGGGTCTGAAAAAAACTTGACAAAGACAGATTAGCTAGAGAAAAGCAAAACATATTTATTTAATCAAAGTTTTATGTGACACGGGAGCCTCCAGAAATGAAGACATGGGGACAACTGTCTATTTTTAGGCTTAGGTTGCATAAAGAATGGACAGTCATGCAGAAATGTGCCTGGACAAAAGGGAATGATCTAACATCACAGGCTGAGGTTGGGGGACCAGCAAGGCCTGTCTGCTCAGATTCTTCTTGGCCTCTCTGGGCGGCATTCCTTCCTCCTGGGTATGGGGCAGGAGCCCTCTGGCATGAGGGTCTTGTGACCTACCCTCAGACCACATAGGTCAGAGAATTTGTTTATGGCCGGCTCCTACACAGAAAGGCAGGGGAAGGTTAGGGTCATATTGTAGGATTTATGGCTGGCTTTGGGAAAGAGGGGTTCTAGTTACTAGAGGAATTCTGGTTCCTCTGACCTGCCTTGGGGGAGAAAAGGGAGCAGGGGAAGGAAAGGGACAAGGTCAGAGAGAGCCCTTGTCCTTCGGTTCAAAGCACACAGCCTGCCAAGTCACCTTACTTTGGGGTATCGTGTTCCGACCCCCAACAATACAAAACAAAAAACATTTTAAACAAAGATTAGAGCGTCATGTGGAGTGACTTGTGTTTGTCTGCTCTTTGCTGTTGACTTGTGTAACCCAGTCTTGCTGTTCTTGGCCAAAAGGAACCCTATGAACACAAAGTTCTGACCGTGGGCTCTGCAGACGTCTGGTCACTCTGCACTAAATTCACATTTCTCTTCTCTGAACAATCAAATCTGCCCTGTTGGCCAGCTTCAGGACCCTGTCCTGAGAACTCAGGGCTCACTTGGTGCTCAGTGCTACTGAGCAACTGATTTCAGTTCCCTTCATAGTGTCCAATTCCTCAACAGACACATTTTAGCTAGAGAGCATAACTTTTCTTAATTACTTAAGGCAAATCATTCAATATTTATGTTTATGGTAGTCTTGGGGTATCAAATACCAGATTTCACTTGCATAAAATATTGATTACTGTTATAAACAATTACTCTAGCATACATTGTTCATTGTTACCCATATGCTTTTCTGAATTTTTGAAATATATAAAATAACTCCAGTCAATGGCCATAGGCAAATTCAAGGTTCTTGTCCAATTTGGGCTTTGGTAGGCAAACAGTACTTCCCTAACTGTTCCTGGTGAAGCGTTCTTTTTCTCTCAATCCACTGTAGAGATTACCTATGTAAAGTCCAGTAAAAGGGTTGCTGCGATGTCAAATTGCTAGGAAAGTTTGCAAATACTTGCTCTCACCTTTTGTGCTGACCTTGTTGCCCACTGGTGATAGTCCATGGTTGGGCCACACTCTGAAAGGTCCTGGCCAGAAGATCTCTTAAAGTCTCTCTCTATATGCAGGCCCTTGGGTGTTATTTTGCAATTGTCTTATAAGAGAGTGACAGAGACGGTATTATTATACACTTTTTTTCAGATTTGGGTATTCCCAGCCATCTACATAATCTCTCAGTCAAGAACGGGGACATTTACTTCTAGAAAGGCCTTCTTCATCTCAGGTTTGCCTCAGGCTCTCTGTTGTTCGCAAGAAACAAGGATGAGGTTTCATTTTCCTTTAAGACAAACACTAAACCACAAATTATTCTAGTCATATCCGAGAGTAGTCAGCCATCCTTTGCAAAGTTAATCACAGCCCTCCTCCGGGATCGCGCAGCTCTCAGGAAAGATTTTGCTACTGCTGTTGCTGCCATTATCAAAATACAGATTTTATGACAGTGCTGGAAGTTCCCTTATTTATCTTTAGAAATGTGGGCTTGAGTCCTGACGTCCTGGGCCTTTGGGCCTTCATTTTGTTTAGTTAGCAGGAAGGGGTGCACACAGCAATTGGGTCAGAACACCTAGTTTAAAAGCGGATGCCCCCAAATGTGTAACAGTTGACATAAAAATGCTGATATTCCTTAATCCCATAATGATCACTTCTGGGAATTTACCTGAAGAACGTATCTGAGACGAAAAAAGCTAAACGATAAAGATATTCATTGAACTGTCACTTGAAAATGAGAATGATGATGAAGAAATGGAAAAACTTAAGGGTACAAATCCATGGAAATGGTTAAGTCAGCTGAGGTCCATCGGCCCAACAGGATGATGCATACCAATTTAAATAATGATTATGGAAACTATGCAGGACACGAAAATGTTTACGTAAAGGTTAAGTGGAAAAAGTGCAGTTTAGCATGATGTGCAAGGCATCATGTGTCAGTCTCGGTCTGCGGGCTCCCGCCTGCGCCCTGCTCTGTGCGACGTGGGTGCTGACCTCTGGGCCGCCCTGGGGCTGGCCTCCAGCTGGGTCTCATCACCGGGGCTTGGCAGTGGGCCAGAGAGCGGGAAGAAGGGAGGCGCTGGAAATTTCTCTTCCCCTTTCTCTCCAGCTCTGGTCTTCATGGTTTCTGCTCCCACCCATGGACAGCCCCACTTGGGCTCCAGCTTCTGTGGGGTCACTGCCACCCCTACTTTTGCTCCTTCCTTGTTTTTCAACCTAAAGATGGGAGCAGGTGCCTCACATTCTTCTTCTGTTTCTCAGCATGGCTGTCATCTGTGTAACCGAGTCCCTGTATCATTTCCACTGTCTTTTAAGCCTCCCTCCCTCCCTCCCTCCTCCTTTCTCTTTTGTCTGCACTGTGCCATATTTTCATGTGGTCTGAAGTCTGGTAGGGCTGACACAGGGATGGGCAGGGGGGAGTGAGGAGGCAGGCAGGCTGGGTTTGCAGCTGTGGGTGCAGTGAGAAAACCCCTCTGGGCTTTGGAACTGGGAAAGAATGAACCGCACTTAACGATGCCTGTCCCGTTCCTCACCTGGGGCAGAGAACGCGTATGGGCTGTGAGGGGAATGAAAGCCACAGTGTGCGACCTGTGAGCCCAAGAGATGAAACGATCCGTGTAACTGGGAAATGCACCTGTGTGGTGGCCAGCGCCCGAGGTGGCGATACCTGGTATTTGCACTATGTGGTCCCCTCCCACATTAGATGGGGCTAATTGGTGTGGCCTGGAAGCTATTGTGGAAGTGTCAATGTGTGACTTATGGGCCTAGGCATGAAAGCTATGGCGGCTCCTGCCTCGCTCTCCCCCGGACCCCTTCTCTGTGTAAAGGCAGCTGCCCCCGTGAAGAGATCCTCATGGCAAGAAACCGAGCCCTTCTGCTAACAAACAACCAGGATGAATTGGCCAGGCTGTGAGGGAGCCACCTTGGAGGTGGATGCTCCCGGCCCAGTCAAACCTTCAGATGAGTGCTGTCGGGGTGGAGCGGTGCGGTACCTCCCCTCGCCCATCCTGTAACAAGCGACAGGCTAACAGGAGAAATGCATAACAAATTCATTTAATCAAAGTTCTATATGACATGGGAGTCTCAGAAATGAAGACCCAAAGACCCAGGGAAAACTTTCTGTTTTTATGCTTAGATTCCATGAAGAATGGACAGGCACATAGAAATGTGATTGGACAAAAAGGATGCGATCTAATGGAATTGACTGAGGTGGGGGACCCAGCAAGGCCTGTCTGCTCAGATTCTTCTTGGCCTCTCCGTGCAACATTCCTTCCTTTCTGGTATAGACCCCTCTGGAACAAGGGTCTTATGACCTATTAGCAGACAAGGTAGGGCAGAGAATTTCTTTGTAGCTAGCTCCTGCACAGCAAGACAGGGAAAGGTTACAGTCATATTTCTAGGTTTTATGGCTGACTTTGGGGAAGAGGGGTTCTAGTTTCTGTGACCTGCCTTGGGGAAGAGGAATTCTGGTCTCCATGACTCGCTCTGGGGGAGTGGGTGGAAGACAGGAGGCAGGAGAGGGTCAGAGAGAGACTTTGCTTCAGAGCCCTTCCAGTCTCCTTTAGTGCAAAGTACTCAGCATGACAGACAAAGTGCCCTACTTTGGGGTATCATTTTCTGAGCCCCAGCGCTGCAGTAGTTTGTCAGTAACCTTGTTAGGAAATCTGAGCTAAGATGCGCCTGAATTCCTGACCCAGGATATTGTGCAAGATAATAAATGTTCCTGGCTGCTAAATTTGGGGTAATTTATTACACAGCAATAGATAACTAATATGTATTCCCTATATTTGGTGCATAATTATTTAGTAATTCATATATTGCAATTCAGGTATCATGTAAGCAGCAGGTTTTACACTCTTTTCCCCCATGTAACTTACGATGCCTTCTTTTTAATGTACACCTTTTGCTAGGTGGTTTCAATCCGTATCATTTTAGGATAATTCCTTTCTCATCCTTAAATTTCCTCCCCTAAAGTATATCATGGGAGCAGCCATAATCTAAGATTAGGCGCCTAAATTAAAGATCTGTTCAGAACTTCTTGGCATTTTACACTTTACCCTTTCCATAGATGAAGGTTAAACTAGTCTTTAGATTTTTCAAAGATATTCCTGATTCACTCTGGCCACCAGATGCTTTGATTTCCATCAGCGCATCATTAAGACTCCAGCGAAGCAGCACAGATTCTAGCCGCGCAGTGAGTCGGTAAACAACTCCTGCATTCACGAAAACCATTCAAAGGTATGGGAAATGCTGCCCAGGGCTGACAAGCCAGCGTCTTCGCAGGCCCCACGGATGCTGGGTTCCTTTTGATTAACTCCTTGTGTGTTTCCTCGTAATCCCAACAGCAGCCTCCTCCGTTCATTCGGCCTGCTGTCCCCATCGGAAACTCCATAACCACGACCTTTCCCAGCCTTTAAGCTGCCTCTGGAGAGTCAGGGAAGCCGATGGGATCATTGTTCACTCGGCAACGGTGCTGCCCCTTGGTGTCCAGAAGCTTGGTGGGCGTCGGTGGCTTCAGGAGCCCGTGAGAAAGGGAAGCTGTAGGTATTGTGCCACATGCCAAAGGTTAGCGGCTGCCCGTCCCCGGGGAGGCTTGCTGTGGGGATCTCTTCTGTTTGCAGTACTATGTGTAACCTTGGCGTGCAATCAGCAGGGAAAATATTCATTATTGCCTGACTGTCTGCAGAAGACAATTTCAATTATTCTGGCATTTCAATGGATGGAGAAGCCCTTTAGGCTGGCCCAGGAGATTAGACTTAAAGGCTCTGTAAATTAGGAAAGTTACAATCGGTATATTATCTGGCAGGCAGCTGTGGAATACACCACGGCAGGCAAAGAGAGACAAATTGCTATATTCCGGTTGTGGTTTTGATATATCAATTTACAAGTTTAACACACATTTGTGAAAGAATGATTTTGCCTTTCTTAAATCACTTTTAACTGCCTGCACTCGAAGTTTCTGAACCTGTAACTTGAATCGTCGGCTTGCACTGCTGACGTTTTGTTTTAAAGCCCAATTTCAGCCAGGGAAAAATATTGCCGGGGACAGAGCTTGGGAATTAATCTTTCCTAAAGTTATTCAAATAATATAATATATGGCAGTTAATCAGAAAATTCCATTTGCAGAAATGTGAATAATGTCCCATATAAAGGCTTTTTCTTTAATGGGATGTTTTTCATGTCTTTTTTTCCCCCTAGATTCACTCTGTTGTGATAGTTCTATCTATGTATTTAATACATATTATTTCACCATATTTGTCTGATGTGATAAGTATGAAAATAAAAATAATCACCATATCACAATACTTTCCAAACAGTTGCATAAATGGGGTTTGTTGGTAAATAAGTTTTTCAGGATTCTTCAAAGTTCTTTCTAAACATTTCTGATATCTTAGAACTCAGATGTCATTTAAACAATAGAGTTTTTTAAATCTTTTTAAAAATGCCTTTAAAAATAGCATTTGACACTGATTAATACTTGGAGCTGTGACTGAAATAAAGTTTACACTTTCTGGGGGGGTTTAAGCTATTTTTCTTTCTTAGATTTTAAGAAAAATTGTTTAGCTTTTGCTTAATATGAAAAATATTTTGTTTTTGAGCTAGATGGTTCAAATGAAACAGGTTTTAATTTTGTAATTGGCCGAAGTCTTTAATGAAACAAGTTGAAACATGCATAAATATTAAAATATAAATGTTTTCAAGAAAGATTTGTAAGCAGCACGTGACTTCGCTATTCTCCCAATACCCAAGATGACTTTCCACAGCTTGTGTATGAAATTTAAAACAAGTGTATAAAACTCCAGGGGAGCCTCTTTGCTTTGCAAGTAATTACATTTATCAGGTAAAGCCCATGGACTGGTTTGGATATGTCTTCATTCTTAGTTGACTTAAAAAGATTGTTAGAATTTTGTCATAAAAAATTGTATTGGATATTTGTTTGAAGGTCAAGGCTTACATGCAAGTAACACGTGTCCAAATAGCACATGGCCGGGGCCCTGGCTCTGAGTGTCGAATGTAGCAGCCCATTTCCCATGAGACTGTCTCTGCAGACCTTGTCAGAAAGGTGTTTATCAATCAATAACATGGAATTCATTTTTTTTTTTCTTTCTTGTGTGCAGAACCGGATTACCCACCAGGGACAGTTTCTTGTCTGTTACAATACCCAGGAAGTGCCCTTCATCACAAACACTGGAGTTAGACTGTGGCCTTACACGGTCCATTGTGCTGACATATTTTCTCATGGGAACTGTTGGGCGAGTTCAGGCAGGATCTGCAATTCTTAAACGGACGGTTTCAGGCTGGAGAATTTAAGAGACAACCAAATAGAGTTTTAATGCCCTGTAAGATAATAATGAGAGACATTTATGAAAAAAAAAAATTCCAGTTAGTTTGAAAGCAGGGGCCCACACTCCGCATTTTGACAACAGGCGGATGGCTGTCACGACTGATCCGGCTGTACTTTCTGATGCGGACTTGTCACACTGGCTCGGTGACACTGGGCGGGCTCTCTCCAATCTGGTTAATGTTCAGAACCAATGTTTGAGTTTTAGACTAATTATGGGCCAACTACTGACATTTTTTTCTATAATGTGAAGACTGGTGCCAGCAGTAACTCAGTGAGATTTAACATAAAAGCCAGATAAAACAATTAAAGTGGAAGAATATTTGATTAAGTAGATCACTGATTTATAGTGAGGTAAATTGAAATTGAAAGGAGAGTGAACTTTTTACGACAATCATATATTATGTTCATTATCAGAGACTCTGGATCCTTTGTGCTTTTGTGAGTTAAAAAGAAATAAACCAGTTTAAGGAGACTCATCCTGGCACAGGCGTCATTTGCGTCTCGTCTTGAGTTATGGCTTCTTTTCATTGCAGAGGTTAAATAAATCATATTCCAGAAAACTCATTGCAAAACATGCGATCGACATTTGAATAGACAAAAAATAAGCGTAGTGATACGGCTACACACCAACACTTTTGTTTTGGTGACAGAGCTTGACATACACTTCAATCATCATTTATTTGGTATTTGCAGAAACCGTAGCTGTGGCAGCATCCCTTAAGGGGTCTGGGGCCTGCTGTCTAGAGGAGCCACGAGGTTTGGTATCAGACCCGGGGAAGTTGGGAAGCAGCCGTGCGCACGTGCCTCCTCTGGTTCCGCGATGGGCCCCGCGCACCGCTCTCCTTAGCTCAGAGTTAAATTGCTTCTGAAGCTTGCGTTAGCAGGTGCTCGCAGCGTGCTCCCGACATCCCATCCACAAAATATCTGGCACTTTCTTTATGTAAACCAAAATGGTTTTTGCGAGTGGCTGTGCTGGTGTTGTGTCAGAAAGCGAGCGTCACAGTCTACCAGCAAACAGGCAGAGTCAACACAGGCAAGCTGAATGGAAGAACAGAGAGGGATGATTTGGGAAATTCAAAATCAAAACAGCTGTTAGATTGGCTTTTCTTCCCCCGCCAGGGCGGGGTGGGGGGCGGTGTCGTGGAAGGAGGACCAGGGAGACGCTGGTGGGAGACGGTGGCCATGGAGGTCCAGACCGACTCTGTGAAGTGCCCGTTCCCTACTCCACTTCCCGCGCTGGCACTCTGACACAGAGCCCGGGGGACAGGAAATCAGAAGGGAAGATGCTGGCTGCGTCAACAGAATGTGTAGCTCTCCAACTTGTTCCAAGCCCCGGCTCTCTGATGGCACATCTAAATTGCACTCATTCATTTTTACCAAAATGTTATGTTGTTGCTATTTTAAATGTTTTATATAAGAAGAAGCCGTTAAAACAACTAATGACTCAAAGAGCTCTGAGCTGAGCTCTGGTCCTGACGCTGCCCCTCTCCAGGTGTGTGGCCCTGGGTGAGCCTCACACCCCTCTGGTCCCTGACACCCTCGTGTGTAGAGGTGATGGCCAAGGTCCTTCCAGGCTCTGAGAGTCTACGACTGTGATTGTTACCTGAGGTGGGAGAAAGAGGGCTTATCCTGTGAGTTACCACTGAGTTGTGAATTTCCACCCCCCTGTAGAAAGTTAGCTGAGTAAAAATGCTGGATGTCGACGGGCAGTTAGTCTGAGTTAGGGAAGGTATTTTCCACTTTCCAAAGCAGGCAGTTGTTGGGATTCCTGTAACCAGGGCTTAGCAAACGCACAATGAGTGGGGATCTTGTTGCTGTTGCCAGAGGAGTGAGCAATGATGTCGCTCCCATTTTGGCAGCGGACTTTTCGTTGCCAGGAGTCTTCACCACGGAGTTGGGGGAGACAGGGTGCCATCTGTTCATCGTTTCAGGACGCTGACATTTCTGCCCCTTGGTACCTTCACTTAGGACACCTGCTTTAAAGCCATTCTAAACCAAAACATTGATTCAGAGACGAAAAACCCGAGACAGAAGGGCAGAAGCAAGGGGCGGAGGGCTGAGGGGGACCAGGGTTGGCATAGACGGCATCTACTTACTAATCATTTCTTAGTTTGCTCAAAACTGCCTTTTCTGAAACAATTTAGCTTTGATACTGTTAGACCATGAATATTTTTAAGTTTATAAGACCCGATCTTTCATAACACACCCTCAGATTGCCGAAGGTCCTATGAAGAAATGGATAATGTATTTATGAGTTTATTAACTTCATCTGCCCCGTGAGCACGTACGTGTCGCATGCCCACTTTCTGAGTTTCGTTGAGCAGGTCACAGAGGTAGCGGCAGAGACAACTTACCCTCACGTCCTGTAAGGATCTACAGGGCCTTGGGCAAGTCACCTCACTTGTCATGGCAGGTGAAACCGGGTGGTACAATTTCATGATGCTCTAGGGAGGATGAAATGAGGTGTTGAAGGGGGGTGGACTTTCCACATGGTAAATTGTGACGTACAAATTATATGGAGATATTTTGCAGGCAGGCATGTTCTCAAGACAGTTCCCCCGTGGAACCATGGGAAGAGGTCCTCTGCCAAGCAAGGTAAAGAAACCAAGATGATCTGGGAACCAGGAAAGAGGGACTGGACCGAGAGAAAGGGGAGGGGAAAGGCTGGCAGGCACCGTGGAGCGGCCACAAGAACCAGCGCCAGGTGGGGTCAGGAAGGCCCATGGCCCCGGGAGGAACGTCGATGAGAAAGTGAAACTCGCGTAGACTGTCAGATGTGTTTGAAGATTGTGTGAGAAATGTTGGGATTCTCTGGGATGGTTTAGGTTTAAAGTGATGATAAGTTCATAGAAAACTAAGCAATTGAAAAACAAGACAATCATTCACCCCAGGAAAAATGAAAACTTAAAAAGGAAATGCAACTGTAGTCCATCCATCATACGGCTCAGCATGGGAAATTTTTACGTAAGTAAGAATAAGGTAAACACTACATTCTGATTTAACCAAAGTTATCATGTGACTTTAATGAAAGGACAGGGCAGGGCAAATGGGATGGACCCATAGGAAGTCAAAACAGATGACTAAAAAGAGAAAAATCAAGAAGTAACGATAGGAAAGTAAAGATAAATACTAGAAACGATAGCAAAAGTACAGAATTTTAAGCAGTTGGCTCCAGGGAGTAGATCTCAGCCATTGAATGGCTGGGGCAAGGACTGATGTTTACTTTTCTAGGTTCGATAGTAATATCCAACTTGTGAAACAGTGTGTATATACTGCTTTAATAAAGCATTGTACATTTTTGAAATCTCTGGGATGGCAGGATAATACCCCAGGGAAGCAATTGTTTGGTCTCGGCAGCTGTGAAGGGGTAGCGTCCAAGGCTCTGGTGCCTCGAAGGATCCAGAAGTTTCAGGGTCACTTCTCCTAATTTCATCACCCAAGGTTCATCTCTTGGAGGATAATGCAGAACATTCAGGCTGCTTGCCTGGAACTTTACCTCTACTTTTTCCTATTTAAGTCACATAAAATTGCCCTTTACCTGTGAGCATCATCTACATGAAAGGATTTGGAATCTGGGAAACCCACCCAACTCCTTTTTTTTTTTTTCCTGTTCCAATAATTTAGTCTCTGCAAAACTGGGATGAATGGAGCATTTTTAAAAATTGAACTCCATTGGGTTAAGGTTGTGCTTGCTTTTGCTCACAGGCCTAGTATAACATCTGGCACACAGTAAGTGCTCAATAAAAGCGTATAGAATGAATACATGGATCAAGGCACACACAAAGCAGCAAAGACACCCTCAAGGCTTCCTACAATGAGTGCATCACACCTGTTCTTCACTCCACCCTCTCCTTATTCTTTTCCTTAGAGCCAGAACAATCGTCACAAAACGTAACTCTGATCAGTCTCCGTCTTTGCTTAAAACACTCAAGGGTTTCCTGTTGCCCTTTTGTAAAGGTCAAACTTCTTGACCTTTCCCATGGTGCCCGGTGTGGTCTACACTTGCCCCTCCAAATTCATCTCCCACCCCTCTGCCTCTCTTCTCTGCGTCTGGAGTCTGTGAAGTCTTCTCTATGCTCGAAATCACCTTCCTTTCTCCCTCCTTTAACACCTACTCATCCTTCAGGTGAGCATCGCAGCCTTAGGGGAAGCGTCATCCACCTTGCTCAGCCTTCTTTTTAAGTTTCCGTAGCAACATCTCCCTCTGCTTTGCTTTGTCACAGCGGCAGTGGTGTACTTACACATGCGATAGTTCGATTAACATCCGTCTCCCCCAGCAGGGACCACGTCTGAACAGGCATCCCCATCCCCTGCCCTGACGCCTGATGTAAGGTGGATGCTCCACAAGGAGCAGACGAGTGAATGAAAAGGACAATGGACATTCCTGGAAGTGGGATCACAGAGGAGTTGTCTTCAATTGCCGATAAGGGTGGCGAGGGTGCTTTGTCGGCTGATGATGTGGACAGAATGCTTAGATGTCTTTAGAGCAAGCTGGTAAGCCTATTCTCCCTCTTTGCCTCTCCGAGTCACTGCCCACGATAGGCAGCTTCAGGGGTGGGGATTGCTCACACATAACACACACCCTACACGTTCCAAAGCCCCGGGCTCCAGCAGACATTGGTGATGACTCAGCATCCTCTCATTTCAAACATTCTTGTCAAACTCAGTTTTCTGTGACCACTCACAAGCAGAAACATGCCAGGGTAGGTGGTTGGTGGGAGTTTGGGTGAGCGGAGAAGAAGGGGGGAGGTGGCTCAGGGACCCAGCAGCAAACACTTCCAAAGCTGCTTACGTGTTCAAATATTGAAACGCCTGCTTCAAGTTCTTGAGATAATCAGCTGTAAGCCTACAAAGGTGGTCAGTCTTGAAAGTTTGGTGCCAGACTGTTCAATTCCTGGCTGCTCCTTCCAAGCTGCATGCTAGTTTAGAAAATGTGGCTATTGTGAGTAAAATACTGACTCATACTTTTAACATCACAGAAAGCCATTCCATCCGAGCAGCTGCGAGAGCAACAGCTGACTTCCTCGTAAGAAGGAACACATCCATCTGTGAAAAATCAAGTTATTGAATAGGCTTGTCTGTAAATATAGACCTTTCCTCTTCCTCCCCATTGGGCAGAAATGCTTCCCCTCCAGGTTCAGAGTAAAATTATTTTCTGGGCCATCGCTTTTAGTATTGTTTGCATACATGTTAACTAGCTTGATGTGATTAATATGGAAACCATCCATGTTGAAAATATGCGATTCTCGTTTTCTCAGTTCCATTTAGAAATCCATAGACTCGAGTGGTTTAGGGGTTTGGATGTGGATGAAAACAGAGCAAGAGAACATCATAGCGACCTCCCCCTCTTCCGCTCGCCCCCAGTACAACACTTACTGTGAGACCTTTATCTAAGAAGGATTTTTGAACTTCGTATTCTTTGCCTGTAATGTCATTTCTCTGCTGGTGCAGGAAGCTCCATCTCTGCAACCCCAATGCCACCAAGCTTTTTTTGGGGGGTCATTCTTCCATTATCAAACCGTCACAGTTAAAGAGATGCTTCTCTCTCATGAGCAATAGTCCATCTTTCCTCTGGGTAGACTGGAATTTCAAGTCTTGCCTTCTGAATCTTTCTGTATTAGTGATAACACTGATATGATATCATCAATGACAATGATGATAAGAAATGTGGCCGACAAATATTGAGTTCTTGTCCTACTTTAGACAGTGAAGCAACCCATAAAGTAGATACTGTTATCCCATTTTACAGACAAGAAAAATGAGGCTTGGGAAGGTTATGCAACGTGGTGGTAAGTGAAAGTGGGACGTGAATGCTACAAAGTTTTTGATAGCATTTAGTGTCATCCTAACCATCATGACACTGCCTTTCACATTTCCAATCATTCTCTGGACACTGAGGGTCAAAATCCTGTGTTTAACTCACTACCCACCCAGGTGGAGCATCTCCTAGTCCGAATGAGTACCCTGAGGGTAGGAAGAGTGTCTAACTCTTTTTCTTTTTTTGAGACAGGGTCTTGCCCTGCATCATCAGAGCTCACAGCAACCTCAAACTCCTGGGCTCAAGCGATCCCCTGCCGCGGCCTCCCAGAGTGCTGGGATTCCAGGCGTGAGCCACCACGCCCTAATTCATTTTTATATCTTGAATCTTAGCTCAGTAGTCCAGCATAGACTAGGTACTTAATAAATATTTGGTGAATGAATAAACAAACGTGATATAAAAGGTGAGGTCTGTGAATCACTGATTCCCTTTTGAAATTGCCACTGCTTTCTTCTATTAATATTTATGAAGGGACGCTTATCTTCTGCTATTCCTGTGGGAAGTGTAGAGAAAGTGACAAAATCATGATGAAATTGTGGAGACTGAGCTTTTGAACTCAGTGATAGCAGAGAAAAATCTTGAAAAAATTAAAAACACATACAACCTGTTTCCTCTGGATTGCCTTCGGGGCCAGCTGTTAACAGCTCTCACCTGGTTCATTCGGGGTATTTCATGAGCGTAATCGGTCGATAGGCTTCAAATACACTTGTGTCTGATAATCAGATCCTACTTTAACTCATTCCCAAAGTCTTGCGTATTTACCTGCGTTTGAAGCCTGGATTTAGGGACTTAAAAGTGCCACCAACTTTTCGAAAGAAACACAAAACCATGTGCTCAGTTTTCAGTCCAGTAAGTAAGAGTCGTCTCTGCTCTCACGATTGTTTTGGTTCGAGTTGAAATTGTGGTAAAGGTTGTCACTGGAATTTTCACTGGCCCCGTTCCTTGGAGCACATGTTATAAATGAAAATTCATGACCTCTGATATAAAGAAAAAGGGACGGATTTGAACCTTTTCCTGCTTTAAAAGAAACTTTGACACAGAATTAATTTCAGCAAGGTCATGTACTAGAGCCCCTTTGGCAATTCGACAACCTCCCCTACCCCCAATTTTGTTTTCTATTCTGCCTTGTTTTCCTACTTCTCGTTTGCCACTGCAACCTTTCTCTGACCCCCCTCTCTCCCCAAGTTCCGTAGCCTGTGTTTATTATTCTCTTGGGCACGCTTTATCCAGCCTAGTAATCAGGGACTCCGTGCCCCCCTAGTCCAATACATATTTCTACTTCACAGACAGGGAAGCAGGATCAGAGAGGTTGAGCCACTTTCCCAAAGTCACAGAGCAAGTTGGCAGCAGGGCCAAGACTGGGACTCAAGTCAGACTCGAGTCCATAATCCTTTCACTGCTAAACCTACTTCACTGATTACTAAGTCTGCCACCCATTATATTTTACATTTGTATTTTCTTCAAATTATTTTAAACTTTTAGTATAAAACAAATACAAAAGCAAGAATTTTATGTTTGAATTCTTAGCTGCAGTAATTGGATAAGTAAGAATATGCCACACTGATGCCATATTATATGCTAATTTATATATTACTATTATATATTAATATGTACACATTATCATTTATATGTTTAAATTATTTATACACTAATTTTACTTGAAATAAACATACATTTAACATTTTAAGAAAATAAACATATTAGATACTGACTCTTCATGTATTTAGTTTTGCAGCAGACACTGCAGTTGCCCATTTCAAAATATTTTCTCTGTATTTCCCCAAGTCAGAATGGTCAGCTTCATTGTGCATATGACCATCCAGTATAAAGACTCTGTTTTCCAGCCTCCCTTGCAACTTGGTATAGCCGTATATCTAAGTTCTAGCTAATGAGCCCTGACAAAAAGTGTTGGAAACTCTTCTTTTCCCTGCTCATTCTTTCTGGCTGAAATGCAGATGCAATGGCTATTGCTTGGCAGCCATTTTAGGCCATGTGGCTAATGATGGACAGAGCAGCAAGACAGAGGGAGCTTGGGTCATCAGTGATTGGGAAGCCAGTGCTGTCAGCCCGTTTCCAGACTCAACTTTCATGTGAGAGAAAAATAAATTTGTGTCTCATTAAAACTACTACTATTTATTAACTTATTATATGCAGCCTAACCAAATATAACTAATACAATATTTTCTATAACTTTAGAATTATTGACTTAGAATTAGAAGGTGTTAGAGCATCCATTAACGAACTACTTTTTAGACGGGACACTGATACCCCAAAAAGGCTAGCACCTGGACTGTATTAATTTCTGAAAACTCCACATTATATAATGGTTTCAGCGAATAAGCAGAAACAAAATGCTTAGAACAAAACGTAGAAAGTATTCTCACTGGCCTTCATTTCATTTCCCGAAGAAAGTATTTAATATCTATTAATATTAGAGGAAACAAAAAATTACGCTCTGGTCCTCGGCTCCTGTTTGGAAGTTTGAATTGAGACGAGGACTCTAAATATGGAGAGTAGAAGGGGGACATTCTTATTTCCTGTTCATGAAATCTGCGAATGATACTGTTACAGTAACAGC
Source organism: Indri indri (assembly GCA_004363605.1). Taxonomy (NCBI): domain Eukaryota; kingdom Metazoa; phylum Chordata; class Mammalia; order Primates; family Indriidae; genus Indri; species Indri indri. The sequence continues at coordinate 85,864 of RJWJ010002908.1, forward strand.
GCACGGACGATATCTATAGCTAAATAACAAGGGACGTTAAAATCTTAGTGTCCACGTTTTGCTTCTTTGCCTTAGCAGTTCCTTAAACACTGCCAGTGGGGTGGAAGCCAAACATCTCTACTGTTCCTCACTTAGCTTCTGAGCCATAGAGATTCTTCTCGCCAACATCAAATCTTAAAACTGACGTTACACTTGGAGATCAGTTTCCAATTTTGGAATCTGGTCGGGGAGACCGTTTGGGGTGCACCCACGACATCGCCTTGATTGTGTTGCACTGAGGCAAGGATAGCAGATATTATGTAATGCGGGGGGCGGTGGGGGGGTTACCAGCATTTCCACGGTCTTGTGCAAGATTAGGGCATCTTGCGGGCTCTTTATCTTTAAAGCAGAGCCTGGGGCCCTGAGTGCTCCTGAAGAGATCAAGGAAGCACAAATAATCCTGAGGGTGTGATTATGGGTTCCCCCCTGCCCCCCCCAAGCACCGTAGACCCCAGGAAGTGCCACCTTACTTCTCAAGTGGGTACGGTGGCGATGACAGTCACCCACAGCTTGCTTTATACATTAACTTCCAAGCAAATGACATCTTGCTAGATTGGCGACTTAGTTTTCCAAGTCTGTTTTATGAATTATTTAGAAGCCTGTGAACTTCGAAGTTCATGTTCTGATCAGGTCAATGAAATCTTTCCTCTGAATGACCTAGTCCTACCCTCCTCGTGGAGAGAGAGTGTGTGTGTGTGTGTGTGTGTGTGTGTGTGTGAGTGAGTGTGTGCCTGTGTACTCTCGACTGAGAACTATGAAATCTTGAGTCCCTTTAAAAGAATGGGAATGACTTGCTAACTTCTGAACATTTGCTTGCAGACCGTTTTGTATACAAGGTCTAACTTTTTGTCGTCCTCTTTAGAAAGACATTAACGCTGGAGTGGATGTGGAAATTCACTTCCTCCCTGGGACTGACTTGAGTAATGTTAGTTTAATTGACCTTAAGAGTGGAGGTAAAACCCCTACTTCCTTTCCTGGCTTATCAAAATGGAAAACAATAAGATTTTCTGGAAAAAAAAATCCCATGAAACGTGATGCATATCTACAGTGTTCAAATGTATGTATGTATTTTCTGGATGTCCTGCTGAAGGGACGGAGAGGGGACCCTCTTCTGAATGTTTTATGGTTTCCTAATTTTTCAAAGCAGGAGGCAACTAAGTCTAGTAAACAACCATCAATTGGCTTCAGTGTATTATTTTAACACTTGCCACGTTCTAGTTTCAGAGGCTGCTCTGTTAGCCATCGAGAGAAGAAATTCGTGTATCAGGAACACTCCTTGCCCAACAACTGAGTCGGCATAACCGACCCACACCCTCCAGTGAGCCACTCGAGGCAGGTGGAGAACGGCATTTCACCTGTTGCAGTTAAGCCCGCATGGCCCTAGGATGCTTTGATAGCTACCGGCACGCACTCTTCCAAAGAGATTTCTTCCAAGTCATTTCTTGACTATTTACAACAGTTGAACTATTTTTGTGGAAGGGTTATAAAGATCGACATCTTCGGCATTCTTCTTTCTTCGGGGAGAGATTTTACTTTCAGCTTTCCTGAATTTACTTGATTTAACGATCGGTTACGATCGACGGCGTTGCCAGCAGGGGCGTAAGAGATACCCCAGGCGTGCCAGAGCCCCACCCAGACTCTGATCAACCCTGAACAGCTGTGACCAAAGGCGTGGGATCCCATTTGTCCCCTGGGAGGCAAGGACCTTTCTTTACTCCCGTTGTCTCCCCATCAAAGGGCAGCCTCACAATGTGCTTGTGAACCCGGCCGTGATGGTCAGACCTGTGAATGCGGCTTCGAGTGGAGGTGCTGGGCTTCCCTGGGCGATCCGTCAGCTGCTCTCACACAAAGTGCACCGGGAAGCTGGCAGCACAGCACCGAAGGCGGTTTCTGTGTCGTTGCTGTGGATGCCGCATTGAATATCTCAATGCTCTGTGTTCAAAACGAGGAAAAAGTGACATTCTGACTTCCCATACGAGGGCGGAATGCGTGATTCACAGTCCTGCTGCTGCATTCATCAGGCTCTGTTTACATGGAAAGAAGCCAAACGCGCTAGAGCCAAAGAGGTGTGTTGGGACAGCCAAGTGATGATGTCATCTGTGCAGAGCAGCCCGGGCAAGCCACTTAACTGGCTTAGGTGCCTTGTTTTAGCTGCAGAGCAAATCCCAGTTAAGTGTTGGAGGAACACCACGGTGTCTGGCCCTATTCTTGGGATTTACATGGTTTTATTAGGGTTTGTTTGTTAAATAGTGTAACATCCTCATTTGTCATAATATCATCTCAAGTGAGAAACAGCCTGATCTACTGGGAAATGGCGATTAGTGAGCTTGAAACCCTTGCAGGGAGAAAGTACACGTGTGCGCACACATCCGCACACTCGAGAAGGAAAGGGAACAATGCCGTGGGTCCTGGCATGGTGATGTTTTGTTGGTTTTACCAATCACATTCCCTCTTTAGGGGTGGCGTTCACATAGCCACATGCTGGTCCTCAGACGGGATTGTTTAAATTGATAGTGGAATTCAGACATCGTGAGTAGATGTCACCATCCACTGCATCTTATCAGGGATTTTAACCAAATATGATCATGAATATGATGCTAGAACAGTATTCATGCTCTCAATTACTTAACTTCTTTCTTTCTTTTTTTTTTTTTTGAAACAGAGTCTCACTCTGTTGCCTGGGCTAGAGTGCTGTGGCATCAGCCTTGCTCACAGCAACCTCAAACTCCTGGGCTCAAGCGATCCTCCTGCCTCAGCCTCCTGAGTAGCTGGGATTACAGGTACATACCACCACACCTGGCTAATTTTTTCTATTTTTAGTAGAGACGGGGTCTTGCTCAGGCTGGTCTCAAACTCCTGACCTCAAGCAATCCTCCCACCTCGGCCTCCCAGAGTGCTAGGATTGCAGGCGAGAGCCACCATGCCCAGCCTTAACTTCATTATTTCAAGACAACTTGAAGACAAATAATTACTTCCAATGGAGAGGTTGAGCAGATATCTTTAAAGACAAGTGAGGAGATGTCTGATTTTGGATGCCAATCGAGTTCAACAAATATTGATGTTTTCAAAGGATTGATGTGTTATCTTTTCCTGTGCAGCCCCCAGCCCCTGATTATGATTAGGAACCTACTCTTAGCTTCACCTCTGGAACTATAAAATTTGTCTTTAGTCAGGTGAAGGGATGTCCCTATTATGTGTTGGGGCCACGTGGTCTTAGAGGATGGGATAGGCGTGGGTCTTGGTCCTGATGGGGTTTAGACATGTCGGTGAGTCTACGGTAGAGCGTCACTGAGACTCACAGTGTGATTTGGCCATTTTAGTGTGATCACACCAATGCCTGAATTGTTGGCATTGGTTTTTGGCGAGACTCCTTGCATTAACTATTCTGGATGAAAATCAAATATTTCCAAGTTGGAGTTTTTGTCCGTTTTTAAAGGATTCATAAAATGATCAAAATGAAAGCTTTTTTTTTCTTTTTTTTTAAAAAAAAAAGCAAACAACAACAACAACAAAACAGGATCCAGGTTAGTTGGGACCCTGACAAGTAACCTTTGAATAATTCATTAATTTTATTCTATTTTGTATGTAAACACTTAGGATATTTTGTGTACATTGAACAAAAGAAGGGGTTTACATTTATTTAGCGAGTAATTCAATCCAAAGCAGAAATTGTACTGCTTTTATCTCGGGTGGTCTGTGAAGAGTTTAACAACGTCCTCATGGTGCTTAGGGCTGAGCCGGGGTCACCAGTGGGGTAAAGACTTAAAGAAAATAACGAAATATTCTGCCGGGTACAACAGGAGTACACGGGTCCTTATGAGATAATTCTTGGAAAAAAGTTTGCTTTCAGAGTTAGACAGATGACGAGGCAATGGCAGCAGGCTTGAAATAACCCGACTTCTTGGAAGCAGAGATTCTCCTTTCTGATAGGAACTGACACAACACTTAATCTTCTGAGGCAGGAAAAATGGAGTTTCATGCAATTTAGGAGACTTTCAGAACACTTCTTTAAAACCAAGGCCCTCTTGCTTTGGCTTCTCTTGTCCAACCTTGGTCTGCTTGGTCTCCTCAGGACAGGATTTAATCTGAGCTTCTTCCTGCATGTACTGGGAGATTTCACAGCATTACGTAAATTCCTGGGCCGTTATATAGCACGGGAATTTAGCGCTATCCCGTTAACAAGAAGATGGGCCTTTTCCTTACATCTTGAAAGTATGTTTGTCAACGACCTACCCAAGAGGTACCCGGCGTTTTGACAGGGAAAGCAGCGATTGGGTCAAGGACCCTAACAATACACCTGCTTCCTACAGACCACACCGTTGTATGAGAACATATCCCTGTCGCCTTATTTTGTCAGATAATATCAACTGTAAACCAGGGTAGACTGAGAAAAGTCATGAACTGTGGTTGCTAACCACTCAAGCCTCAGACACTTTTTTTTGTTTCCAGTACTATATGTTTCATTCTCCACTTATTGATATTAAAAATGAGTCTACGTTGTTTAAACTGAAGTAGAGATCTGGCAATTAGCCACTTATTAACCAATGAAAGTGGTAAGACTATTCACAATCAAAACACAATGAGAGGCCGGGCGCGGTGGCTCACGCCTGTAATCCTAGCACTCTGGGAGCAAGGTGGGCGGATCATTTGAGCCCAGGAGTTCAAGACCAGCCTGAGCAAGAGCGAGACCGCTTCTCCACTAAAAATAGAAAGAAATTGGCCGAACAACTAAAAATAGAAAAAATTAGCCGGGCATGGTGGCGCGTGCCTGTAGTCCCAGCTACTCGGGAGGCTGAGGCAGAAGGATTGCTTGAGCCCAGGAGTTTGAGGTTGCTGTGAGCTAGGCTGACGCCACGGCACTCACTCTAGCCCAGGAAAAAGAATGAGACTCTGTCTCAAACAAACAAACAAACAAAAAAAACCCACCACAATGAGAAATGTTTTGGTGTCTGTACACATAAAACTAAAGGACACATTGCTACATACTCTTCTCTTCGGGACACAGTAGGCATGGCCGTCTAAAATTTTCTTAAGGAAAATGTTGTTTTCATTTTTAGAACAACTAGTAAGATGAGTACAACCAGTAATCAACAATGCCTAATTCATCTGTATAGTAAGTAAAGGAAAAAGAGCCTCTCTCTTAGACGTAATTATGGAGTAGGCAGTTTACTTAACTTTGAAATCCTTTTAATGTCACTAGGGAAGTGTTTGAATGACTGTTATGGAGTCTTTCGAACTGTGCCATGTGGCTTCTCCAAAGGGCTGTATGAGTAGTGCATGATTTAAATCAAACACTGCTAAGATGCTGGCTCCATGTAGTTTGGGACAAAGCATTGGTTTTTGCCATGGTTTAGGAGTTGCTAAGTTGGACAGTCTGTGAAAGACTTACAGGTTCAAAATAATACTGAATCAGAATTTCCCCGAATATCTCCCACCTCTGCTGGTAATTGCCAAACCTGTCCTTTCTTTTTACCTGTAACCCATCCCACCTCCTGTTGCTTTTCACGCCACCCAGCCAAAGCAAAAGGCACCGGCTGGCAGTGGAGGAGGCCCCACTCCCAGCCACAAATTGCCATGAAAACTTGACCCCAATTCCCCTCCATACATAGGTTTTTTGGGGTGTTAGCTTCCAAGTGCCAATGTGGAGGGACTTGAGAACAGATAGGGTTTGGGGCCAACTGTTTTTTGTCCCTGTTGTCCTGGGGAGTAAGGGTGACAACGTTATTAATCAACGGAAAGCCTCAAATCAACAAACCAGAAACAAAATAATTAGGCGTGCTATGTCTAGGCAAACAGACATTTGTGATCTGAATAACTGAGGGGAAAGTCATCTCCTGTGTGAGTTTTGAGATTGTTCAGCTATGGCTCACCTCACAGCTATAAGAAACTATTGTTAAAGTGTGAAGTATTAATAGTACGTTTAGTTCATTCCTCTTCTCGTTGTGGGTGACAGGAGCAGTCCAGGAGGAAGGTCTATGGTGTGTTGTGTCTCATTCAGTTCTACAAGTTTCTCTGTTCGTGTCCTTTTGTCCTGGGAGGCGTGGTGGGAATATTACCCCTAGACGCCCTATTCTATTTCAGCATTTGGATCAGGCTGACTTTGCCTTCACATCTCCAGAACATAAAGTCTCAAGAGCAGGTAGAAAAGGGGAGGGCGGTGACCTTCGTCGACCTAACTCTAACTCGCACCAAGCCAGCAGCAGAGGGTGTATGTGGGACCTCTCCACTGCAGAGCTGTGCGTTTGGAAATTCAAGGTCAGGAGGTCAATTCCTTGTAGCTTGCTTTTCCTTTGAGTCCTCCAAATTTAAATTTAGGATACCGGTTGGGAGGATTCTTTCATGTCAAGCAGAACCTCTATCATCCGTGTGGAATTCTAGGAATGTTTTCCAAGGGATGAAAAAGTATCGATGAAGGGAAAGGAGACGTGCAAAACCTAAGGACATTTTACCACGGTTGTCTTTTTAGCATTTTTCATCTAAATTTTTAAATCATCTTATCAAGGTCACAAAACATCCCATAGGGATTCTTTTTATTGCTTTTATTTACTATCTGTGGATTCATTAATATGAGGAAAAATGACATTGTTACAATACTGAGTCTTGTGATTTTTGAACGTGTTCTGTTCATTTATTTAAGCCTTTAACTTTAAAGGTTTTTTTCAATGATGTCCTTGCACATGTATTTGATTTATTCCGAGGCATTTTTTGTGTGTGCTGTTATAAATGGGATCTTTTTAAAAAATTTCATTTCCTGGTTGTTTTTGGTGCAAAGACATGTCCTTGCTGGGCTTTGGTATCAATGTCATACTATGCTCACAGAATGAGTTGGGAAGATCCCTCCTCTTCTGTTTTCTTGGGACTTCAAGAAGATTGGCATTATGTCTTCCTTTGGGCCTGGCATTTTCTTCGTGAGAGGGTCTTAAATAATGGATTCTATTTTCTCAATAAGACTGTTCGCATTTTCTGTTTCTTTTCTGGGTCAATTTGGGTAAATTTCGTTTCTCTGGGAATTTTTCTATTTTACCTACGTTTTCCGATTTATTGGCATAAAGCTATTTATAATCTCCTGTTCTTATGCTTTCAATGTCTGTAGAGTTTGTGGCGATAACTCCTAGTTTTGTGACTTCTCTCTTTTTTTTTTCTTGGTTACTTTTACTGGGTTTCATCAACATTATTTGTCTTTTGAAATAATTTACTTTGGGTTGTGTTGATCCTTTGTATTATATCTGCTTGTTTTCATTTCATAATTCTATT